>MU224326.1:3773296-3789862 GCA_018584345.1 Thuja plicata | reverse complement strand
TTATTCTTTGGAAAGGTTGGGTTGAACCCAAAATTAAATGTTTTAAATGGCTCTTTATTCTTGACAGACTACCTATCCAGAGAAATAACCATGAAAATAATCTTTGCAAAATTTGTAATCTTCCGGAGACCAGCAGACATATTTTCTTTGATTGCTCTTTTGCTAGAAATATTTGGAATCTTTTTGGCATATACTACCCTACCTATGTTTCCATTATTGAAATTGTTACTGGTCATATTAAAGGACTCAAGGCTGATTCTAATATTTTTTGGAATATTTTATCTTCTAACATCTTATGGCATATCTGGAAATGCAGGAATGAAGAGAAATTCCAAGACACTCCCAGGGTTCTTACTAAGTTTTCTCTTAAACTCACATTTTTAAAAATTTCCTTGCAGGTGCACACCACTATGATGATGGATCATAAGAAGCTTCGGAGATTTCTGCAGGACAGACATGCCACCTTTTTTGTATTCGAGCTTAAAAATGGTCATGAATGGAGGAAGAACCTGGATAACCTTCAGGTGTTTGAAAAGACTTTGGACAGAGTGAGCAAAGAAATCAAGAGAAACATGAATTCCAAGAAAGACATCTTAGCCATGCTGGCTGAGATTCAGAACAAGAAAAAAGTTGCTTGGATGGAAGGAGAGCAGGGCTGGACCACCTGGGTTGATGTTACTGATGGCCACCTCCATTAGAGGAATATTGTGTCCCTTTTTTGCATACTATTATTAACTCTGGGAACTCCTTTTGTTTTGCTCTTCTGAGATGTTTTTCCGTTGGGGTTCTGTCCCCTTTTTGATACTCTGAGATACTTCACTGTAATGTCTTTTTGAACACTTTATTATCAATACAAAAATAACATTGTACATACTTGTGCACATCGACAACTAATTCTATGTTATCCAAGAATATTCAACATACATACTCACTTAATGAGCGCATAGAAATTTGACTCCAATACACAAAATCTCCTCCACACCCCTACGCTCTTCTCCTTGCACCCACCACATTCCTTGCCCCGTTTAATGAAATAGGGAAAATACACTAAATAACATCCACCTACTCCAAGATTCTCCCCAATTCTTTTCTCCTAGACCATACTCAACTTCCTTTAGGTATTTATCCTCTATAAATTTAAACAAGCTTCAAAAGAAGAATAACAACAATGAATTTCATTCTCCTTCTGCCAAAAACATGACATAACTTTGTGCAATTTTTTTAACTTAACCATGCCCATTCCACCCCAAAACCAAATTTTGAAAGGAATCCAAAATTCTGGGAAGACCACCCCTAGGATATGTTATTACAACGATTTTAATCATATGTGACCCATAATAGCAGTATACACACAAAAGATAACAACTTCCATCCCTTGTATAGGTAAAACATGGAAGACAATAAGTTTTCTTGTTAGGCAAATATAATCAAGAATAATGTCTCCTTAAGCATGGCCACCACAACAAATAAATACATGAATTAAGGAATATATTCTTATTAGGAAATGCAACGCAAGCACATACTAAAATCAAAGCCTACTCAAAACCCATTAAATTTATTGATGACAATAAAAGAGATCCTAGTGGCATAATATTAAATAAATACTAATAATGATTTGATGCTAATTAGCATCATCTTATAATGAAATCAAACCACCATATGATTATATAGTATGATTATAATAATAATCATAAATTAGTATTTAATATTTAGTAATTATTATCATAGTTAATATCATCTTTTACATATTAAATCATAATTTATATTATATTTGATCACTAATGATGAATATTTTCTATTTTAATCTTAGTTAGTTATAGTAGGATAATTTAATGATAATTTAAATCTAATCAATCAAACATCAAATCATGATAAGAGGACAACATACACATGAACTAGGACTTAGACACAACAAAGGGTATTACATCCTCCCCCTAGAACTCGACTTACTCCTGGAAGTTGCAAGGCTTAGATAAGAACACATCACACATTATAAATATATAGGTAGCTAATAAAATATGACAATCAATCATTATACCAAGATGAAAATATCAAATGCAAGAGATCATGAGACAATCAAAAGGCATCAAAATAAAATACTAGCACAAAAAACCATACAAAACATGACAAGAATGAGCACAAACTAACCCAACCCCAAGCAGAAGGATCAAAGAGAATTCATAATTGTTTTCCCATAAACTTGAATAGGTGACACAAGGCTTTATAATCCTGATATGGAATGATGGATGAGACGGGTCTAAAATAATGGGCCTTATGTTATCTCCATGAACAACTTCCGTCAAGTTTGTAGCTTAATCCTACCAAATCAGAGGAGTCAATGTTTGGTACCTACATACCTGCATCACAAAATAACACACACACACACACACACACATCATAGAAAAAAGTGACATACAATGAAGGGAATAAAGACATCCTGTGGGCCTCATAAGTGAGTAACTACAACTTCGCCGCTCTGCATAGAAACATGCCAAACATAATCAACATAAATATTCACATCTACATAATAGTGAACGAACGTTAGTAGGGTTAGTACAACCATAAATCATAAACATGTAAATAAATGAACCTATAACATAAAAGAACATAAACATTGATCTCATAATATCAACGTGCCAATATAATATCATATGCCAATTGATATCACAAGTAATGCATATGCTCTGCAACATAACAACAAAGTGTACATCACATCAAATTCATTAGTCTTGATAATAATCCTTTTTAAAATTCATACATCAAAGAAAAATCATCTTCACAAAATGGTCAAGAAAACACGTTTATGTATATCCAATTGAGAAGTACATTCTTATCACTAGCAAATTTTAACTTTATTCTACATTAGCGCCTACAAACTATTCTCTTTCTAAGCAAACGAGAACCCAAAAATTCAACATATTCTTTAGTGTATACCGAATTCTATGGACATGCTAGCCATTAACATATTGAAACCATCCATCTTCCTCAAATTAAGACAATAATATACTTGAAATTTTACGTTATGTACCTTTCAAGACCCACGAAATGCATCTTTCTTTTCACAACTGCACATATGGTAGGTACACCAACTCGTACAACAATATGTAGTATATCCCCATTCATCGTATTTCAAGCAGGGAAACAACATAAACTACTTAATTTTCTTAGAATGTCAATAAAATTTATCCCTAAAATAATTTTTAGATTACCATAATTAAGAAACCATTATCCTAAGGATATAACACTTTCTACATTTATCAAGCCGCAATGAATTATATACTACAAATAACAATGATCCCTTATAATTATAATATGCAAGAATGAACAAAGAAAGATATGCATTGTACTATCATGACAAAGAACAACATCAAGGCAAAACATCACAAGGCTCGAGAGTGGCATACCACATCGG
This sequence comes from Thuja plicata, assembly GCA_018584345.1. Taxonomy (NCBI): domain Eukaryota; kingdom Viridiplantae; phylum Streptophyta; class Pinopsida; order Cupressales; family Cupressaceae; genus Thuja; species Thuja plicata. The sequence goes on along the minus strand of MU224326.1, from coordinate 3,786,450 downwards.
CTCAAAATTGTTTGCATCTTCTTCCTCACATACACTCACCAAGTCTTCCTTATACTTCCTTGGTGAGGAAAACACATCATAACACAAGACCAACCCTCAAATAACACCAAGGAGAAATTGTCTTAGGCACCAAAGTTCAAAAATAGAAGAAACTAAGTTATCAATTTTAACAATAAATAAGACAAGTTCAATGAATCACAACAATAAATAAAACGTAAAAAAAATCTCAAAAGTTGTGGCTAAACAATCACAAACAAGGATAAATAAGTCGTCATTCCACACAATCAAAGATAAAAGTCACCATAAAATAGCACATTACGTTACTATGTGGCTAAAAACTAGCCACCTGATGAGTAAGAGGGAACATTGGTCCAGTTTCAAAAAATAATTGGTCTTGCACCACCCTCAAGAAAAACATGGGCCATATAAGAACTAATCACCTCAAAGTGATATAGATAAAATAAGAAATACTTAATTCATTTACATATGATGAAGAAATCCTAGACGCATAACAGAGTCCAACAAATATCCTATACATTTTTAAACATTAGGGATTTTGTTACCTCATAATAATATCAAAATTTACATTTGCTAAAAATATTCAATGCTAACAAGATGACATGAACAAACAAAATTGAGCATGAAGTCAATGCAGAACTGACAAGGAAAGTTTTAGAAAGATACCTCCAATGGTTATTGCAGCATACAAAAAGGGGTAAGCCACTCTAAAGAGACTAAGAAAAGATGAATATTTAACAAACATGAGTCAAAATATACATTAAGAACTCACAAAAAGAACACGAGACCCAAAGTTCCCAGTGCAGAAACATGAGCTCTGATACCAGATGTAACGCCCCACCAGGGAACCCGAGAGGACACCAAAATTAACTAAGGAAAATGATTTTTTTTGAAACAACAAAGATTACAAATAACATTATAATACAATTCCATGATACATGAAATTAACCAAGATACAATACAACATGAGTGCTAAACATTAGTCAGATAACAAGGTCCTCTTAGGCTCCCCGCCATCGCTACTAGCAATGCATAAAATACATAACTAAGTCATTTAGACAACCAAGAACCTATGGACACGATTAAAATATGAACTAATTCATTTAAAACTTACTGTTAGAAATCGATAGCATTGTTCAGATAATTATATAAATACACATACATACACATATTAATGTAAATGAAATTAATATTATTACACATTAATATATTTATATATATTTAAATTGATATATATTAATATATATGTAATTGTTATTACATATATATTAATATATACATAAATGTATTTACTATATGTTAATTGGCTCATAAATATATATTAATGTATATGTAATTATATTACATATACATTAACACATAATTATATATTATCGTATATGATAAATTATCATTTTAAACAACGATCGAATTTAAACATGTCTACCACCTTATACTGATTATTATCGGTTATATTGATTATAACTAAAGTCGATAACAATCGACTATCAAAGTGGCAAGTATAACAATCGACACACATCAACTTTGTTATGTATAACAAGTCGATGGTAATCAACATTGAGACTTAAGTAAAATTGATAGGAGATTAATGGAGTGGTCATGACTTGATGAGTTGTGACTCATTTATGAGTCACAATCCATCAAATCATGACTACTCAATACTATATAAAATCAACTTGCACGATTTCTTAAAGACATCGAAAAATATAGAAATAAGATAATATAAGAAGTGTCTTATTAATAAGAAGAATATTCTGCAAACAATAACATATATATAAGAGTCAGTATTATAATTTAATAGAAGTTTATCATCTTTTACACTTACAATCAAGATAACATATAGACACATGATAGTAATCAAGTCAAAACCATCATTTATTCACTTCTTTCATTACATTACAAATAAACATTAATAAACGTTTACACATTCAAATTAAAATCATCTCCTAAAGGAGATTACTTTATTACATCAATGCATTAGAATGAAGATGCATAACATGATACAACTATCAACTATATCAAAATGGCCACATGCAACTACAAAGAAGAAGCAAGACCACCCAAGAAATCTTTCACCAGTTAGAATTCTTTCGTGTAAAACAATCTATAAATAGGCTCCCGCTCTTGGGGCCACCATCTTGTCCCAACATAGTTGTGTTGGACAATCAACCACCTCTCTTTGCATAGTGTATATTTGGTATCCCATTTTTGCACTATATTCTCTAGACTGAGAAGCACACCATATGATTTCATCCCTGTGATTGCATAGAACAACTTTTCTATGTTGTAGAACTTCATTTATTCTTTCCTGATCCTCCCATCTCATACTATTTTGTTTTATCATAATCCAATAATAAATTCCACTTCCCAAAATGTTTGTTTCAAATAATCTCCAACATATTCTCTCATTTCAGATTCCACAATAGATATCCAACATTGTTGATCAAAAATATCGAGAAGGCATTAATTACCATCCCAAGAGTCTTGCCAAAACTTGGCGCATTTTCCATTCCCAATATTCCAAGTAAGTTGGTCTATGATCACACACCTACATTCGTTCATATATTTCCATACAACAGAGCCACCTTGTGCATTTTAAAAAGTGAGAATTCTCTCTGGGTTGTCATTATCAAGATATTTTTTCTGCATGACTTTGCACCATAACTTTGTTGGTTCCCTATACATCTTCCATATTAGCTTGGACCCCAAGGAATTATTATGACCTTCCATCTTTTTGAGTCCTGCCCCACCATTTTCCTTCTTATTACAAGCAATGTACCATCTTATTAGAGGAATTCTTTTAGCTTCCTTGGCCCCTTTCCATAGGAATTGTTTGAAATTTTTTTACAGAGCGTGAATGACCTTGGAAGATAGTTTAAAACATGATATTGCATAAATAGGTGTAGCAACAAGAAAATATTTAATAAGGACTCTACCTAGCAACAATAACCACTTGTGTTTCTTTGCCTCCATTTTTTGCCTGCACCTCGAGATCAATTCCTCCCATTGGTACTCCAGGATGCTCTTGAGAACATAGGGATGCCCATGTATTTGAATGGTAGTGTCCCAATTATCCAACCAAGGTTGTGAGAAATCCTTTCTTGGGTAGTCTTTTTTGTGTTAAAGAAAAATATTTATGTTTTCTTGTCATTGATTTGTTGTCCTGCAACTCTTGCATACAAATCCAATTAAGCTTTGATGGTCATTGTTTCTCTAATTATAGATTCCCCAAATAACATAGTGTCATCGACAAATTGTGTGTGTGTGTGTGATTGGGCTCAAATCACCATGTATACATATACCTTTCCAATTACCAGAGTCTCTTGTTTTGCATATATACCTTCTTAATGCTTCAACCATTATAAAAAAAGAAAGGGCGAAATGCGACCACCTTGTCTAATTCCATTTGAACTTCTGAAAAAAAAACAAAGAGTCATTGAACATTACTGTTAGAATATTTAATCTTTCCTTGGTTGTATTAATTTAATTTAGGATAAACCAAGGTATCCTCCATGTATTTTGTCCTCTAGTACAAGTAGGAGGACATGCCATTTCTTTGCAATTCCTTTATTAAGGAAAATAGTTTATCCTCTTTAAGAAGATGTTGCCACCTTGCACACACGTATTATGAATGGTGGCATTCATAGATTTGTGAGTTACTTTGTAACTCCTCTCCTCATCTCTATTTAAGATATGCCCCTCTCTCATTTCAACATTATGAGGTTATTGTAAATGAGTCTCTCTCTCTCTCTCTCTCTCTCGTAATTCATAAGGGTTTTTTCTTTGCTTTTCCCCTTCAAAAACTTTGTGTCTCCTTGTCTTGGCTATTTTGGTGATTGCTCCAAGTTTATGCATTTCTCATGGTAACAATCTTCTCTTAAATTATCTCTCTTGAATTCTTGTTTATTTCTTTGTTCTTAATTTTTTCCTTTTATGGTATCAGAGTATAGCTTACTAATCCTTGTTTGAGTGAAAGTTGTTGAAGGTTACCATTTTGTGGAGTACACCTTGTTTTGGAGACATTATTGAAGAGAGAGAAGCTTGAATGTCATTTCTTAACTCATTTGTGCTTGCATGATTTTCTGAATATCTATATTTTTTTGTTACTAACCCTCTTTGGAAGGCTTGCTGCTAGAGAGTTTACCATATTTTTTATTTTAATTTAAAAAAAAACTTAACCTCAGTCGTGTAAATGCAAGGTTGCATTTTTTTGTCTTATCTCTCACAGTATTTTATTTCCAGGTTTCATAGTAATCAGTATTTAATAGTTTCATCTACAAGTTAAATCTATGTGTTCTAACTGTGTTTGATTTGCAGGTTTATCTTATTCAGTCTTTGTTTATTGCTTTTATCATTCATTCACTGTATTTTTTTATAGCTGTTTCGTGGGTTTGTTGTTTCACGTGTGGAAGGGAAGCTAGCCTTGGGTGGTTTTTCTATCCACCACTATACCAAGAGGATATTGTCCTCTATCTCCAAACCACGATAAGTTTTCTGCAGTATCTTGCTTAGCCTGCAAACTCCCATCGTTGTTAGTGAAACACTTCCAAATTCCCACACATTGTGTTTCACCTTGTCTGCAACCAAATGCTATCGCCCCACGTGTACCTCCCAAACATTTGGGATACCTTGCGAAATTGAAATAAAATTTGAGGTTTTCAAAGCTACACCATAGCTAAGCAACCACATCACAACCGAGCACCACCTCTTTGCTTTTTGGATATTCATTACGGTCTGCAAGTTGTATTCCAATTCAAACGTTGCCTTTGCTTCGGTTTGCATAATACTAGTTTTCTCCTCCCAACTGCTCCCACTCGCTAACTACAGCCATCAAACCGTAGCAATATCTCTACCATACTTAATCCATTAATTGCTTTCTTTGTTCCTGCGCTCCAATCCAAACGATGCAGTCTGAGATCTGATCTGCGGAACGTAACTTCCAATTGTATTAAACTATCTCCACCGACTCCCAGCTCCGCCAACTCTGCTCTGCCTTATTCCCTACAGGTAATCATTTAAAAAAAATAGTTTGACTTTTTTTTTTTTTAAATCGTTTAAATAAATTGGTTTTTAAATTATTTAATTACATTATTTTTTCAATAGTTTAATCAATTGTTCGAATATGGTTTTTAAATAGTTTCAAAATAACTTTTAGTTTTTTCAAAACATTTCCATAGTATAAGAGTTTTAATTTCTTTTTAATAATTTAAAATTCAATTGTGTTTCAAGTTTTAACAAAAATTTAAACTTTTTAAAAATGTTTATTTAAATAATTCAAACCATTATTAACAATGTGTTAAATACTATTTTATGATTATTTGACATTCGTTTATCACTATTTCTTATTCATCATTATTTAATCATAAAGTTTATTTTCATTATCTTTACGTTATTGTGTGATTATGTCTACTCTTATTCTTGAGATTAAATAAAACAATACTAACTATCATGCTTGGAAAACACATATTTCATTCATTTTCCATTTTAAACATATGTTATCTATGTTTCTACTAATGCTACTTCTATTACATCTGTCACTGCTCCTCAAGCTGACATAGACGCTTGGAATGTTAAAAATGAGGAAGCACTTGGCCTAATTAGAATTTCTTTGAGTCCCGAATTGTATGTTTTGATTGCTAATTGTACTACAAAACATCCAACATGGGATATTTTGAAAAACACCTATGATAGTCCTAATGAATCAAGAAAGATTCAACTTCAAGGTCAATTGGAGGATCTCAGGTATCCTGATTTTAAATCTATGGATGATTTTTTGTAAAAATTTGATTCCATTAAAAGTAAGTTAAATATTTTAGGAGTCACTTTAACTGATATCTATTTGATTCATATTATTTTAAAGAAATGTCTTCCTAGGAAATTTCAACAGTTTATTACTAATGTGCATTCTCAACTTGCTATTCCTAGTTTAGCTAGTCAATTAACTTATATCATTTTTCACGATTTATTATATCAAGAGGAAGCGACGTTGACTCAATTTAGTACTCTTAAATCTAATGAACATGCATTTATGTCTAAAAATCAAAATCAAAATCAATTTAGATCAAATAATAATCATAATTATCATAGTTATTCCAATGAGAAATTTAATTCTAGGCACTATCATAACAATAATAATAATAATAATAATAATAATAATAATAATCATCATAATTAAAAGAATAGTCCTAATAAAAAACCTCATTGCACCTATTGTGGGAAACATGGTCATTTGACTAACAATTATTTTAAAAAGCAAAATGATAAGAAGCCTATGAATCAAAATAATCAAAAGTCTCATTATAAGAAGAGTAATGGTTTAATCAATCTCGTCATGCATTTACAGTTATTTATAATGTTTATAACCCTTTAGAGTGGATTATTGATAGTGCTGCATCTCAATGTATGTTACATCTTATAGAGAATTTTTTTATTCCTTCAAACCTGATACTTCAAACATACCAATTCAATTAGGTAACAATCATAGTTGCAAAGTTGAAGGTTTTGGTGATGTTACTTTTTCTAATGGAAAATTGCATTATGTTCTTTATGTTTCTGAATCGGAATCCAATCTTCTTTCAGTTGCTCAATTATGTCAAGATTATAAGGTTGAATTTCATAAAAACATGCGCTATGTTATTGATCCTAAATGCCAATATAGATCATGATAACTTATTTAAATTTTACGAGCTTGCCACTTCAAGGTACTCATTGCATGCTAGTATTGACTTTAATGTATGGCGTGAAAGGCTTGGCCATTTAAATTCTGATTATATCTCTTTGATGCAAAAGAAAAATATGGTTGATGGATTGCCTAATATTGTTCCTTCCAAAATTATATACACTCATTGCATGAGTGGTAAGATGCATAGGGACCACTTTCCACATGGTCAATCTTGGAGGGAACATCATAAGTTGCACCTCATTCATAGTGACCTTTTGGGACCCATGGAGAATATCTCCATCCAAGGATCAAGGTATGCACTTACGTTTGTTGATGATTTTTCCAAAAGAACTTGGATCTATTCCTTGCATAGTAAAGATCAAGTTCTTGATATATTTTTTGAATTTCATATGTTTGTTGAAAGACAATCTAGTTTTACGATTAAAATAATTAGAACTAACAATGGGAAGCAATATGTTAATAATTATTTTCATTCATACTTGAAATCTTTTGGTATAAAACATGAGCTTACGATTCCTTATACACCACAACAAAATGGTGTGGTGGAAAATAAGCATAGAACTATTGTTAAAATGGCTAGATGTTTGTTGCATTCTAAAAATATGGATTATAAGTTTTGGGTTGAAGCTATGGCTTGTGCTACATATATCATCAATAGGACTCCTACTAAAGCTTTAAAAGATAAAACTCCTGAAGAAGCTTGGACTGGTAGGAAGCCCAATTTGAAAAATTTAAGAATTTTTGGTTCAATTGCTTATTTTCATACACCTAAACAAAATAGGCACAAATTATATGCTAAATCTTCTTCTTTTATATTTGTTAGGTATGATGAACAAACTAAAGGATATAGAGTTTATAATTCTACTACTAACAAAGTTCAAGTTGCTAGAGATGTTTGTATTACAAAAAATAGAGTACATGATTGTTCTAATGTGCAAGATTCTGAATTTAGTGGAAGTAAAGTTGTGGTTGTAGAGGACCAACCTCCTTCTATAAACCCTAATCCTAATGCATCTATTTTTATTTCTTCTAGTGATAGTGATAATGATCATACTAGTTCTACTCCTAATGATTCTTCTTCTAGTGATGAGTCTATTACTTCTAAGAGAAATCCTAAATGGTTTAAAAAATTACTTTATGAAAGTGATGATTACATAGATAGAATGGGTGGACTTAAGCCTTGGAGACTTAATTATTACAATTATTCTTTGATGTCTACATTCTGAATACTAATGATCCTAAATCATTTGAACAAGCTAACATACAACCTCATTGACAAAAAGCTATGAAAGAAGAATGCACTACCTTGATTTCTAATAACACTTGGAATTTAGTTAGTTTACCTCATGGTAAGAATTATATTTCATGCAAATAATTATACAAAACAACATTAAAAGTCAATAATGAAATTAGTAAGTTTAAAGCTAGACTATTTGCTAGAGGTTTTGCTCAAATTGAAGGTTTAGATTATAATGAGACATTTGCTCATGTTGCTAAACTTCCTACTGTCAAAATTGTTCTTGCTTTCGCTTCTAAAATGAATTGGCCTATTCACCAAAGAGATGTTCAAAGCGTTTTTTTCTCAATGGTGACTTACATGAGGACATTTATATGGCTCAACCTCTTGGTTTTATTAAAGAAGGTAATGAACATTTAGTTTGCAAATTAAAGAAATATATCTATGAATTAAAACAATCCCCTAGGGAATGGTATTCCAAGATCAATGCTTTCTTCATTTCTCAAGGTTTCATTAGAATTAAAAATGAATTTGATCTATACATTAAACATAGTGAAGATGACATTTTTATTATCATTTTATATGTAGATGATTTGATTCTTACTTCAAGTTTAAATTCTTTAATTTCTGATATTAAATTTCAACTTAATCAAAAATTTCAAATGATTAATTTAGGGATTTTACATTATTTCTTAGGAATGCAAATTTGGCGAACCCCTAAGGGTATTTTTCTATCTCAAAGTAAATATGCTCACGATCTTTTTGAAAAAATTAAGATGAATGATGTTATTCATGTTTTGATTCCATGTGAATTGGGAACTAAGTTAATGCTTGATATGAAAATTCCTTTAGTTGATGCTACTTTGTATAGACAACTAGTTGGAAGTTTAAATTATCTAACTCTTACTAGACTTGATATCACTTATAGTGTAGGTTTAATTTCTAGATTTATGTCTAAACCTCAACAAACTCATTTCAAAGTTGCAAAAATAATTTAAGGTATATTAAAGGAGCTATTGATTTTGGTTTATTTTATGATACAAATTCTGATTTTACTTTAAAAGGATTTACTGATTCAGATTTAGGAGGAGAGCTCAATGATGGGCAATCTACTTGTGGATATTGTTTCTTTGTTGGTTCAGGTGTCCTTTCTTGGAAAAGTAAAAAGGAACATTATATTTCTCTATGTCTACTGGAGTTGAATATAAAGGATGTACTAATGCCTCTAAAGAAGCTTTATGGATTAGAAGATTACTTGAAGATTGGGGTCTACACCTTTGTATTGTGACAACCAATGTGTCATTGCTTTGAAAAATAATCCTTATTTTCATGCAAGGACAAAGCATATTTCTCTCCAACATCACTTCATTAGAAAACAAGCAAGTGTCACTCATCTATTGCAAGCATGAAGATCAAGTTGTTGATATTTTGACAAAGGCTCTTTCAAAAGAGAAGTTTCAATTTCATTGTAAAAATTGTGTTGATACAATAGAGAAATGAGGGGATTCAATGCATGCCTAAATAATTCTTATCTATTTCATGTCAAAACTGAACTTACTCAACACACTTCTCAATAAATCTCATTGAACCTTTTTGTAGGCCTTAAATATGTCTAGCTTGATTACCAAACCAACCTTCTTCATTGATGCCATGGAGTGTATAGTCTCAGCCGTAACTATTATACTATCTGTGATCTCTCTTCTCGGTGTGAAACCGTTTAGGTCCATTGAATTAATTTTCTCATAAAATTTTCAGCCTATTTGCCCTGACTTTGGTTAATGTTTTATATATTGTATTGTACAAAGCAATTGGCCTATAATCGTTGAAAGTGCAACAATCAATTTTCTTGAGGATAATAACCAGTACCGTGTTGTTTGATTCCTTAACAAATTTCCCCTTTCTCCTTAGGTCCTCCAAAACAATACATATATCTGATTTTAAGAAACTCTAACATTCCTGATAAAATCTTGCCAGGAAGCCATCCGATCCAAGCGCCTTGTCTAGATGAAGACAAAATACAACAATTCGAACTTCCTCCTCTAAGTATGGTTCCATCAACATTTTATTGTCTTCTTCACATATAAGCTCTGGTATAGCATCAAGAATTTCTAATTTGGCCTGTGAGTCCACCATGTTTCTAGTATTTAGGACGTTTCAATAGAATTCTAAAGCAACATTCCCAATGTTGTCTCTGTCATTACATAGCTCGTCATTAGCATCTCGAATTTATTTGATCTGGTTTTTCATTCCTCTTGCTTTGACCGAAGCATGCAAATATTTGGTGTTGTTGTCTCTCTCCTTAATCCATAGTTCACGTGCCTTGTCTTTCTAGTACAGTTCTTCCCTGACAAGAATTTCAGCAAGTTTTTATTTCAATTCTTCTTCTTTGAGATAGTCAATCTGATTCATGTCGTTCCTTATTACTTTTTGACTTAGTTCTTCTAATTCTATCTCCACTGCTTCCTTATTTTCAAAAATGTTCCCGAGCACCTCCCTGTTCCAACTCTTAATTTTTCCTTGATGTAAGCAATTTTTTTCACAAAACAGTAACTAGTAGTCCCCTTGATCATGTATTCATTCCACCATTCTTCTAGAGAGGGCCTAAGAGAGCTTTTACTCCACCACATATTATAGAATTTAAAGTACCCACATCCCCTATGACAATCTGATTCCAATCTCAATTTGGACTAGGTAATGATTTGAAACACCTATGGGAAGTGTTGTAGCAGTGATGAGAGTGTTTTCCACAGTCCATTGTGGACCATACATAAATTTGTCCATCCTTTCTGCGATGTTTGTAAAACCAGTCCTTCTATTGGTCCAGGTAAACCAACCCTCCTTTAGCTTGCAATCAATAACATATATTCACTGCACAAGTTTCCTAAAATCCAGAATGTACTTGGAAATTTTACCAATTCCACCACACTTTCAATCAAATCTAAAATGGCATAGAAATCCCCCCAATGATAAATCTTCCATTATTGATGGAGAAAATGTCCATTGAGACATCTTCCCAAGCCTTGAACTTTTCTAGAGTATGTGTGGGACCATAGATATTCCATAGAGGGATTCCATTTTCTTGAATCTACTTTGTACCCACCCTTCCAACCAATTCTTTCCTTTGTTTAATGTAGTGAAACTGATTGCATTGGATCTCCATAGGATGCCAAGACCACCAACAATACCAATCGCACCCTAGAATACACCCATCCAACTCGTACAAAATTTGACAAATTTTTCTACCTTCTCTTCATTACATTTCATTTCTTGCAACAACACAATGTCACAAGAGAGTTTGCCAAGATGTTGCTTCACCATCCTGCGCTTGTCAGGGGCCACCAGACCCTTGGCATTCCATGTGGTGATCTTCATTTATTCGCAAGGGAGAGGCCTTCTCCCTTGGTACTTGTCTTCTTGAAGAACTCAACCACACTTTTGAACCCTTTTTCAACGACTTCAGCCTCACTCATCTGTTTGTTTGATTTCCTGTCCCTGCTACTCTTGCATGTCCAATAGATCCAAAGTCATTTGGCTGATACATCTAGTGTCAACTACACTGAGCTCATCAACCACACCATCTTCATCAAAATCCTCTTCATCCGTCAAAGGGTTTCAACACAGTTTTCTGCTCGATGTTCTTGAGTAACCATTTTGCACGATGACAATGTGGGATCACTAGGGAATTTGTCAATTGTCCCCTCTATACAACATGTTGTCTTGGGTGGGATATTGAGAATTTTCTTTGAAACCTCTGAATGTCCTGATTTGCATATAATATTTCTATCATTTTCTAACCACGCTTTGGGAACCCAGACCTCCTCTTCTTTTTCGGTAGTCTACATTTGTCCATTGAATGGTTCCTCCTGCATTGTAAGCAAAAGTGCCTTTTTTCCTCTATTTCAATGGATTGAATCCATTCCCTCCCCATTACCCTTAATCAGATTTTGTCTGGGATTCTTCTTATTGCAACAATTTCCATTTTGGTGTATGTATCAAGATCTTTGTTTGCAATGTCCACATCCAGATCTACCAAAGTGCCCAAAGACCTGTCATTTTTTTCCCAGCGCATCGTCCATCCAGTACTCCATTGGGAGGCCATAGAGCTGGATCCAAACAGGGCAGTTGTCCAGAGTATTGAGTTTATGTCTCCATTTTTGTATGTAAAGCGGTTTGGAATCCATCGACCATTCCCCCATGCAAGATCCTTTTGCGTTCTTCTTCAGTTGTGAAGATCAAAGTGAAAAAACCCCTTTGCAAGAATTTGGTTATATGCGGTGTTGCCCACGTCTTGTCAATCCAGTCCAAAATTGTTTTCCTGTCCAACCTTGCACCAATGATCCCTAGTCTCAACAGTGCTTCGACATCCTCCTCAATATCCTCTGTAACATCGATTGTAAGCATATAATTATAGTTATCCGCTTCTAATATTCTATATGCTTCCTGTAAATTACCTTCTTCCGTCCAATTAGGATTTTTGAGATTTGCCTTCCTTGCCTTTATTTTTTCCAGCATCCTTTTGCCTTCTTGGCAGATTGTCATTTTTTTTAATAAATCTTGTTAAATCAATATATTTTAATTTGAACACACTCATTTTACTTTCTTATTATTGTCAAAGTAAAACATGTACATTTTTAATGAGGGATGACCAGAATTTTATTTATCTCAAAAGAATTGTAGAACAAAATGTTGAATTCAAATTACAATAGATAAAATAGTAGTAATATTTTCATCAATATAATTAGTCGATAGGCTTTCCTTGTGGGGTTGCTTGCAATCGGAAGTTGTCTCACACTGAAAAACAACTATTAGAAAATGGTTTTCAGATCATGATTTCCGATTTCTGTTATTCATCTACTGCAATGACATGACAGTATGGGTTGGCTTACCCAGTAACTGCAGCTGCACATTTATTCGGACCACAACGCTTTAATGACAGGGATGGCGCGAGCGATGGGACTTTTACACCAACCAATAGAATTTCCCTGAAAGTTTTCAGATGACTTCTCACACACGCCGATTCTACAATATAATCAGAAATTCTACGGTTAGCTGACAGAATCTCTTGTCGCTAGAGATTCTAGATTGGCTTCCATACATAGAAAAGGGGTAAAGAAAGACATCACTGCAATGAACAGAACTTTCTATATCTTTCTGTTAAGGGTGTCCTTGTAACGCATGAGGGACTCGAGGCGATGCAACTTGACCTGCTGCTTGAAC
>MU224326.1:3723365-3766225 GCA_018584345.1 Thuja plicata | reverse complement strand
TGATTTCTAAGATCCCTGGCCTCCTGAGAGTCTTCAGAAGTAAAAAGATTTTCATAAAACCGAACAAACTCATTCTTTATACAATCAATATCAGTGATCAATTGATTGTTAATAAGCAGTTTATCAATAGTTTCCTTAGCCTGCTTATGTTTAATAAGATTAAAGAAAAATTTACTACCTCTGTCACCATATTGTAACCAATGAGCCCTTGAACGAATTCTCGCCCCTAGAGCTTTTTGGTGTTGATGTTTTCTAAGAATGTCTTTCGCATGAGCAAGTTGATGACAAAGATAAGGGTCGTTAGGGTTATTATGGATAGCAATTTCAGCATTGTAAAGATTATTATTAAGCCAGGATTCTTTGTATCTATAATCCTTGGCCTTTTTTTGACCAATAGTCCTCAAATCAAGAACATCTATAATCACAATTTTTGAAGTGTTTGAAAATCAAGAACATCTATAATCACAAATTATTTTTTCTGCCATTTGTATATAAACAATAAACATCTATAATCACAAATTATTTTTTCTGTCATTTGTATATAAACAATAAATGAACAAATCGTCATACCATAAATTATTCTCATAGTTATAAATATTCAAGCAACCTATATCATTCATAAGAACCAAACTTATTAAAAAAATTGCTCTATTTTTCTTATCTCTATTATTTATACCATTGTCCTTTGTCCTTTTTTTAAGTTAGTACCTTGTCACTTTTATCTCTAAAGTTAGTACCTCAACCCCAAAAGGTGCTACTAGATTCTTCTCTAGTTTCATTTTAATGGTAAAAGTATGGCTCTATTCATTTTTTGTGACATCTTTCTAAATTTTTTTTAAAAAAGTTCTTTATTCTTAATGTTCTTTTAGATGAAATATATTGTAATTTTTTAAACTATTTTTCATTCTTTTTTTTGTTGTTAACAAATGCCATTCAATTAATGGTTAATTTGAAGAAAGACTATGATTTCAAAGTTGAGGATTTGGAAGGTAAAATGCATAAGTTGGAGACTATGCTTCATAATATCATGGAACAATGCCATAAAGTGATTAAGTCCTCTGCTAGAGTATGAATATTAGGGTAGCCAGATGAACAGGATAATGCCATTGTTGACTTGGATCAAGAGAAAGATATAGGATTGATGCTTCTATTGACCCCAGTAAACGTACTCGTGCTAACACTAAGAAGAAGGCAGTGAAGCTTCCTGAGGATATCATTGAGCTAAAGAAGGTTGCAGATAACATGATAAGTTGTTGAAGAATATGGCTTAGGTTTGTTCTGGTTGTTAGTCCTGTGTTGTCTTTTTACTGGTGTTTTATTGGTTTCATGTTTTGTGTTGGCTCTGCCTGGTTGTTTTGGCCAACTGTAGACTTTTGGTCCCTTCAAAACTTGTTTTTGCCTTAATAAAAAACAAATGTCATTCAATGCATCAATTTGTATGATTTTCGGATCTTTTAAATTTTAATTATAGAAAAACATTAACAAAATTTAAAGTCAAGCTTCTTAAAATTTTGTCAATGACATGTGAATATCCATATTTTAATCTAGTATTTGATTGATCATACCTTCAGCTTTTGTTAAAAAACTTTTACCGCTATTGTGAACAAAAAAAATGTTTCACTTGATGCATCTTTAATTAAAAACAACACTTCAATATCATTTCATTCATCTATCTTAAGTTCTTTTTTATTGACTATAAGATTTCTAGTTCTTCATACCAAACATAAATATCTCATAAATCTTAAAATTTAAAATTTAGTAATACTTGACTTTGTATACTTCAATAGATTGAATTATCCTCGTAAAAAAATATTAATTTAACAATCTTGATGTACTCACCATATTTTCCATTGCACCCAAAAAGATTCTTAAAAAAACAATCACAATTTATTAAAAAAATATTCACTTCAATTCTTGCACCTTAAAATGTATAAGGAAAAAGCTTATGTCAAAATCTAGACAACAGAATGGTAGAAGAAAAGCCTTATGTCAAAAACTAATACAAGACAAAGGCAAAAGAATGGTAGATCTTCAACAATTATTATACAAAAACTAATATTAGAGAAAGACAAAAGAATTACAGAACATACATAGAAGGGCAAATCAGTACCTTACATAAAACAAAAGAAAACCCTTTTGCTACAAAAATTTAATAAACCATACATATTTGAACACTAATATTCCTAGTAAATAGATTGGCAAGAATGAAAAATACAAAGATTTGACCTATGTGAAAACATCTTACTATCCCAATCACATGGGCTGATAATATTATTTTTTAATCTGTTTTCTTGGAAAACAATAGACTAATGATATTTTTTTTAATCTGCTGTTTGGAAAACAATAGACAAAACCTAATCATGTGAACCTCTAATGTTAAGAAAATAGTCCCACACGTCATACATGACAAACCAAACACAATAGATAGGTATAAAACCCTAAGCTGGAGGTTTGACTTTGCTAATGTGTGCATATTTTGAAAACTACCTTACGTGATTCTTACATATGGAAAAATAATTAAAAAGGTTAGAGAATGGAGATTTTGTCTCAAACAATCAGGATTTTTAAGCAATGGCTACCATCCCTACTTCTGTCAACGCCATCAATTTGTTCATTTCTGGTTGATTTCTGCCATCAATTTATTCATTTGTGATTAATATTTGCCACCAATTTGTTCATTTGTGATTATTTCTGTCATCAATTTGTTCAATTGTGCTCCATATTTGATCTTGCCATTAAATTTTCTGCCAGACCCATCTGGGCTAAAATGCATCTCAAAGAAATGGTCAGAACTTTGAGCTTTAGGAAGTCTCGATCATCGAGGCAATCAGAAAGCTTCGTTTTGGCAGAGACTCTGACTTCACAGAGCATGAGGATAACCAAATATGAGGTTTTAAGCAAATCCCTGAAAATTGAAGACATTGGAATGGATGAGCAACAATGTAATGGAGATTTTAATGAAGCCCCAAAATCTGGATCTTTCAGATGGATAAGTAAGTTGAAGTCCATGTCACAGAATGAGCAGCAGCAGCCTGAATGTTATGGAGATTTTAAAGAAACCCCAAAATCTGGATCTTTCAGATGGAGCAGTAAGTTGAAGTCTATGTCACACAATGACAAGAGAACAGCCAAATTTAGTTTTGGCATTTTTTCACAGAGGCAAATGAAGCCTGCTGATGAAATGAAAGAGGCAAAAGTGAAAGTAAAGAAAAGATATTCATGGCTGCCTGACCCAAATCGTCGGTGGCCTGTTCAAGGATGGTAAAAAACACAGACGGAAATTGGATTGTTTATTTGTTGATGGGTGTGAGAATCTCATCTTTAATGGATTCTCTTTGGGAAAAAGAAAAATGCTTTAATCTGTTCTAGTTCTAGAATGCAAAATCTTTTGGATTAAGCTGTGTGTTTATTTTATCCTGCACTCTCTGCCTGAAGATGAATCATTGGGTATGATTCGAAAGGCTGATCAAAGAGCACAGAGTTTAACCCAAAAGATTTTGCATTCTGATTCATAGACTGGAAAACTGATCCCATCTACTGTTGTAATTTGTTTATACTTGTACCGACTTCCATTGAAGCCTATAATGGCTTGTGAAAATTGTTGTTATTTTTTGAATGGATTTTAATGAAATTTAGCGACCTCAAAAGGGTATTGAATTGTCTGGTTATATTTTTTGTTGGATCTGTGTTTCAGAAGTTTATTTGGGTTTCATATAACAGTTTCTGCAGTGTTGAGAGGGTGTTTGTTGGGATTTAAGCATATGCAGGGCAGGGCTAATTCTCCAGCTTTTAGATGTAATTTTTCAATTACAGCCTTACGCAATTGGAACCTCTGATGTTCTCACTAGGCAAGGAGGCACAGAAAATAGATATTTTATATAGATGTAAATTCGTTCTGTTCTCTGTTTTAAAACAGAGGAGGACAAACTTGGTTCGTTTCTGTTCATTTTCATTGGGTTTACTATTAGTAGTATACATTTCAGCCATGTTTTTTTGTTCCTATAAGGAGCCTCCAAAAAAATTGTATCGACTAAGTCATTTTCTATGACAATGCTCAAACTAAATCAAGAATCTCATTGCATTAAACATTGATCAAATGTTTCACAATCAATACTGGCATTTCAGAATTCATAACTAATGGTCACTACCAACTCTGGCACTATAAGGTAATCTAATTCATATTTATTGATTCTGAGCAATTTTTCTATAGTTGTTCTTAAATTTAAAGTTCAATCCTAATTTGCAATGGCTCAGAATAATATCTCAACATCATCAACTTCAGACATTGGTGTTGAGAACACTTTTTTTTGGGTTGGGGGTGGGTGTAATTTGAGTTGCTCAAACACCAGTTAATAAATATCAACAACGATTTTTTTCAATCAATAGAGAACATTTTTATGTATTAGATTGTGTAGTTTAAACAGTGTATAACAATACAATTTTAAATTGTTTTTGTTAAAATGAAATATAAAATACAGTAGTAGTACTAAAGGTAAAAAAACATTAGAATAAAAATCAATTTTAGAGTAGGTTTGCCAGTTTTAAAAAGACTGATGACCCACCAAATCTATAAAATCATGAAAATTCAGATAGACAGATAATAGACAAGCAGTAAACAAACCTTCCAAACCTTTTAGACAAGGCAAAGACACTTATTCTAGTGAAGATCGTACAAATTTTGAGTATCAGACCAATATATAATGTTTGTCTTTATGTTAAAAGCAGAGCTAACAGGAAAACCAGTCAAACCAAATAAAATTGAAGTGTGTTAATAAAAGAGAACAAAAAGGAGGATAGCAAGAACCTGTACACTACCAAGACTAAAATTATACTTTTGTATCAAGACTAAAATTATGCTTTTGTCAAGAAGTGGGGATGCAAGTGAATATTACCAAGACTAAAATTGTGATTTTTTCATGGAAAAAAAAGGAGACACGTGTTTTTCTTTTTGAAAGCAGCCTGCTTGAGATTGTGAAAGAATACAAATATTTGGAGATTGACGTCCATTATAGGCTCAGCTGGGAGACTTGTTGGACAAAAATGATACAGGGAGGCTGGAAAGCATTCCATCTACTTCAAAATAGATGTAGGAATGCTGAATTGTGGGACTGGAAAACTAAAAAGACTCTTCGGTTTGCTGGTCACACCGGTAGTTCTTTATGGCTGTGAGGTTTGGAGGGGCAGCATGACTAGATGTGGGTGGAGACAGTTAGAGAGGATTCAAAAGCACTTAATCACTAGCAATATCAAGGTCAAGGCCTCAATACCTTATGAAATTTTATTAGCGGAAGCTGGCATTTTCCCATTGGAGGCAGCAGCGATAACTCGGTTACTAAGTTATTTAAAGAAACTAGAAAACATGGACAACGAAAGATGGCCCAAAATTGCGATGAAAGAGGGCTTGGACAGCAGGAAGAAGACTTGGATGAAACAAAACATAAAGTGGTTGTGCAAGTGGAACATCAAGCTACATGATTGCCCAAATACTAATAAGGAAATAAAGAAGTTCGTCATTGGTAAATTTCAAGCTGCCATGTGGTCTAATAACATGGGCCGGAAACAGACGCACTATAAAGAAATGTTCATTCCTTCCCGCAAGCTCAGATAAGGACGGGCTCACATCATCTAGATGCGAGACCGGTAGATGGAAAAGACCCAAAGAGGAGTGGGAGGAGAAGACTTGCAAGTTCTGCGAAAAAGGTTCTTCGAGTGCACGACTTATGATGACATTCGAGTTCAGTACAGTGACATCCTGAAAGAGGGCAGCATGTACAGTTTATTTGAGGAAAAATCTATGGAATTAGTTTAGGGTTGTGATTCCAGTTTCCCTTAGACTGTTGGTCTCGTGGACATCATTAAAATTCTTCATTCATTCATTCATTCACTAGTCAAAAGAGTCCAGTCAAGAGTCCAGCGAAGCTTTTTAATCAGCATTCAGCATTCATAATAATACCAATCTTTGCTCCAGTCCCAAGAAAGACATTTCTGACTATCTCTAGTTTCAACCAATAGAGACGAAGATGTTAATGTATTTCTTGCATTCATTCAACTTAAAGTAAGAGGAATCCTGCCTTCAAGATTTAAGTCAGATTTCACAATGATATCAATGAAATACTTTTGCATGACTTCTAATAGAATTTGATTAAAGGTCACGAGTGCAACAAAATTATTAGAACCGATTCGGAGATTATTTGAAAACTAAAAGATTAAAAATTAATTGAATTTGATAAACAAAATCATTAGAATCAATACCAAGCCTACTAACTGAAAATCAATCTTGCTATGATTCAAACAGATACCTCACATGCCAACAGATACCTCACATGCCAGCATTTCCATAATTGTCTCCGGAAGTTACATCAATTTTAATTTTAATCAAGTCTGGAGGAGGACATTCTCATCTAATTATCTAATTTTCCAGAAGGTTATAACTGCTAGAGCAAATGAAGGGAGAATATGCAGGAATGTCTCACAATAACATTGAATTCCCACCAAAAATGTGCTTAATAATTACAAATCCAAATTTGATAGGTTCTTTCACCCTAAACCTAATTGATAGGTTTCTTAAACCCCAAACCTATTTTGATATGCCTAGTACAACCAGTAAAAATCATTGGGTTTCAACCAAATATTCCAGCAGATCAAATCAGGACCAGTATCATATAACATATTAATAACTTTCAGCTTCAAAGAAGATTGTGTTCTGACTCACAAGATAATCCTGGATAGAATTATACTTGTTCCACTGAATTCCCATCAGATGAAACAACGGAGGAGAGTGGCAAAGGGGCAGGGAAATACTTATATATGGTATTTAGATCAACAAACTCGTCTTTAAGATTCCATATCTGTTGTGTGACAACTTTATATCATCGGAAACCAAATTACTTTAAATATTAAGGTTAACAAGAAAACCTTTCTTAAGCTAATTAATTGATTCTGTTTGATCACGGTCAATGCATCTCTGGCACAATAACAGAAGAAAGAGAGGACATATTAGGAAGCAGCTTGTTAAGCTATTATGTAAAATTGTAAGAGATCTCAATGAGAAGTCTGTGGCTCTTCCTATGATGAAATGGAAATGCTTGAAAATTTTGGAAAGCGATTGAAAACTATCATGAGACGGAAAATTCTATGCTCTCTCCATTTTTTAAACGTATACTTCATTAGTTTAAATAATATCTTGGAAATTTCATATGATTAATTAAAAAATCTGTGCCTTTTTGTAAGAAATTAAAACAAATTTATGTGAAGATGTCTTAAAATAAATATTTCACTGCTATCCATTAGCTAAAATGCATTTTAAGCTTTTGGATATAACTGCTTGTATCAATGTTTCTGATCATACTTCATTATCTAATGTTTCTGATCATACTCCATTATCTATCATCAGAATAGTGAATATTATAAGAAACTAAATACATTTAGCTAAGGTCTATTATCAGAATAGTGAGTGTTATGCATAAGCTAAAACTTGGGTAAGATAAAATCATGTTGAGGAAATCAAATGACAGAAAGTTCCGTACTATGATACTATCCTATGCTCCATTAGCTAAATACTTCTTTATGGCTTCAATTAATATCTTGGTATAATTCATATGAAAAATTAGCTATTTATGAAATGCATATAGTTGGGAAAACAAAATTCTATGAAAATTATAAGGAAGTTCAATGATATCCATTAACCAAATACATTTTTCTTAACTTCATATGACACTGAACAGTCTGCGGTTCTTCCCAAGATGGCATGGACGTGATTAACAACTCTTGAAAACAAAATTCTGTGAAAATTTATCACAAATCATAAATTACAGTACCATCCATCACCTAAATAAATTTTTCATGACTATGAAACGATATCTTTTTAAATTTCACGTGATTTTTCAGAGGTATTTCTTTCTTCCCAAAATTCAAAATTGCATCGAGCAAAATTTAGATTGGCATTCTAATTGCAGGCAGAACGAGCATTATAAGTAGGAATTGTTAAATTACTTTTGTCCAAGACTTATAAATATCAGCATTGAGCGCTCCCACAGTGGCCAAAACATTTCGGACATCCATGCTTTTGGATGTACAGAAGCTCTTCTATTCTGATTTCACAGGGACGCGGACATCATCTTGTATGGGTTCACATTGGTTCCTTAAACATGCCTTAATTGCCTCCACAGGATCACAAATTTCAAATTTAAAATCCTCATCAACAGCATTTGAAACCTCAGGAACAGTACTCAAACCCAAACAGTGATTCTGCTGGGGAAGAACTTCAAGTCTGTTCTTCAATTCCACTTCCATGTCTGTCATTACAGTTGATGCGGTAGTGATTTCAATGGTAGGAGCTGGTTTGTATACTTCCAACAAGGTTACCGGGGCTGGTGCTACTGATGTTTGTTTCTTGTTTTTCCTTGTTTTTTTCACATTTGAGGCTACATTATTTATGTCTCTCTTAATTTGTTTTACATTTGAGGCTGCATCATTCATTTTTGATGGTGGTATTGATAGGCCAGGTCCAAACACCACTCCTCTGAAAATGGTATCAGATTGTCCAATCCTTACAGTAATAAGATATCCTGCATCAAACGATCCGTCAAGTACTCCTTGAACAGTTTGTCCAATAAGAGAATTGCTTCCCAAATTTGACTGTGAAATACCAGTCTCCTTATGCCCTGTTTTTAGGGTTTTACAGTCAGACATGGAAGGAACACCAAGAGCTGCAGCTTCTTTGGGTAGAAGAACAATGTCAGCCTTGCATGGACGACCTCGCTTCTTAATAGGAGATTTCAAGGTTATATCTGCACCCCGGTCAAAGTTTCCCTCCATCATCCCACTCTCTTAAATCTCAAACTTGTTCGCCTTCACAAAACTTTCAGCTGTGCCTATTTATACTGTAATTTGATAGTCCTAAGGTTCTTCCGTCCAAGGGCTATTTTGGAGAGCCTGCAAAACATTGAGTTAAATAAATTATAAATTGAATATAGGCTACCAATGAAGATTGCCATTTACATAGTATGACAATCACCTGCTTCATTTAAATAAGACTGGACACATAGCTAAGAGCTTACACAAAATGAAACAAATGTTCCTTCATACAGAATTTTTTTTAATCAAACAAAAATTGAGCATTAAGTATAAGGTTAAAAGCAGAGTAAACTGAAACCCCATTTCAAGGATTATTTCATTGTGTGAATTGAGGAAAATATGCCCTTACAATTTACACAAACCAGATTTAAATTTCTCATGAAACGGAGATGGAAAACCATAAGTAAAAAATTCTTCATTTTAGAGTGGAGTAGAAAGATAACTACCTTTAGCAAGAGGAACAATATCATATCCACTTATGAATTTCATGTAAATGTTGGACAAGTATTTCTTTGCTTGACATTACTGATGTTCTCTTTTGTTTTTGCTGAAAGACTGGAATGGGTACTGTAATTAATAATTTTCATAATATAAGCGCCTATTGTCTTATGAATTTGTTTTTTTCTTTATGGAGGTCATCCACAAAGGCATTTTAGCTACCCGATACAGTAGCATGAGCCTTAGGTTGTACCTCTTTGGCTATAAGACCCAAGGACTGAGTGGTATCCATTCTGCGAAATTCCCCAAAGCACGATCCCGGACTCATCCCTTATTTTGATCTCAGAGCCTTACACTCAGCAAGACTTGATCCCTGGTGGACTCAATAAGAACCTTAAGAACCTTTCAACTTCACCAGTAGACCAAGGGCCCATTGACATCTTATGAATTTGTTGATGATGTAGAATCAATAATTTTGGTCATACAGGTCTTTACAGTCTGATTAGAAGGTTAAAAGGTACTGTAATCTATGGTTCTAGACTTCTCGTCATATAGACCTCTATTTTCTCACGAGAATGTACTGCAAACAGCACCCACACTTGCTGAAAAGAAGAAATAAGATAGCCATTTTGAGATTCTCATTCTGAACTCCTATAGATTAGAAAGCTGTATTCTTATTATGCTGTTTCAGCTGAATTACAAAGCTGTTGGTTTTGTTCTTATACAGCAACAATATTAAGTTATAAGTCATAAAAAGAATTCCCTGGGTTCTATTAAAGAGCGAGTGCAACTCAATCATACAGAAGTGAATTTGACAAGATAAAAATTACAAATATATAGAAATAAGAAGAATGAAACATAAATTCACAAAGCTAATAATAAAAAAGAAATGTTTCTTGCAATATGAATTTATGAAACAGATATACTGACACTAAATCGCAACTATCAAATTAAAGCATTTAGAAAATGCATGATGCTTTATCTTTCATGCAAGAAGTTAGAATGCCATTGCATATGATTGTAAACCTTCCCAATTCATTAGTTGGATAGAGAAGAGAGTATGAATGTGCAACATGAGACCCAGATTTGCTTATACATTGGCAACCATCGGGAAGAGTACACTTAACATTTTTGAGAGGGGTATAATAAGCAACAAGTATAAATTCAAGCCGTCGGAAAATTAGGGTTTTAAATGACCTTACAGAACTTAGCTTTCACGAATTTTTATTCTACAATGGCCAACATTATGTAACACAACCATCGAGCACAGTTTATAATTAGTGTGTCTATCCATTGCAATAAAGCAATGAGATTCCAAGGATTACAGGGTGTTACAACATAAAACGTACTGGTTATCAGCAAACTATAAAAAGAATTGCTTTCAAAACAGATAGAGAACTGATATCAGCAATCGTAGGCACATTGTAGTCATTTACTCGAGTCGTCTTTAACTGACTTTTGGGCACTTCAGCCTGAAAAAACGAGGATTGGGAATTTGAATTGAAATAAACGAAGTTAAACCCAAGTGAACGCCTAAATTAGAAATTGGAAATAAGCAATTTGAACCAGGCATAACAGAAGGAAGCCCATACAATAATACATGGCAGGCATTAAAGTGTAATGATAGGACAGCTAACAGTATCCCCGGTTACTATTTTCTGTTCATGTCAAGCTTGGATCTTGAATCCCTGCATGTGTTAAGATTGCATGAAGGAAGCCTATAAATTGGGTAAGGGGACTTTTGGGTGGTTCCTCAGCCTAAAGTACATTTATTTCAATTTCCCTAGTGTCTATTTTGTTCAGACTTGCTAGCTCGTTCCAATGACAAGAGAAACAACAGAAAAATTGGGATTTTTTTTCTGAAGGGCAAGTGAGTTGCCTTTCTTTAACACATCTATTGCGCCTATGAAAGACTCATTATGTTACTGCATATTAATCAGCAATACATATGGGAGCTGCTTCTCCCAAGATTCTTTAACTTTCTTTCAAAAATGGGTTCAGCCCAAAAAGATTCACAACTACATGGGCAGCATGAATCAAAGGTATTTTAAACATTTTCAGCCCTATTCAATCAGTAGCCCCACAAAAACATTAAAAAACTTTCAAGGATTTGTTCTGCATCCCGCTAGCATCACCATTACAACACAGTAACAAACAAAAGCCAAGAAACATGAGAAACAAGGATCATAAACCTTACCTGTTAGACCTGCTTCCATACCTCTCTCTCGTTGCCCAAGAACAAGCATAAGCACTACAATGTCACCTAAGCAAGCTCCTTCTTTCAACATGACAGCAATGCAACATGAGCTTACAGGTGTGAAGAAGACATCATGCAATGAGGGGATTTTGAGAAAACTTGTGTGGGAAAAAGTGCTAGGAAAGAAAGATTTAAAAACCCAAACAAGAAGAAAATGGTAAGACTGCGGACGACTGTGAAGGCCAGATGAATTCTATTATTATAAAGATCATGTTTTGGGCAGAGCGGCTAGTACAGTTGTGAGTCCCAAAATAGCCCTCCACTATAACCATTTACCATTTAGGTTACCTACGGTTTTCCTCACATCTATATATAAGTGCAGAGGAGGGAAAGGAAATAATTGGTTTAAGAGTTTGAGCCTCCATATCCATAGGCACAATAACACTTCTGTTGTACATTTTCCGCAACTACCTAAAGAAGCCCGATTTGAGGTTTTCTATTCCTATCAACTCGTACTATCTACTTACCATAACCTTGAGGACGTACACGTTCAATATCATCAAGTCTAGGTACACCTTTTTGCATGTCTCTGATTGTGTTTTTTGCATGTCTCTAGGGGGAGTTCGATGTGCACGTGTAGTGTGCAACTTTCGTTAGAAGAACCAATCTACTTTTTGCCTTCCAATGTTGCAACATTGTGGTGTCAATATGATCTTGAGAGTTAATGCTTAGGTTGATTTATTATGTGAGGGGATATTTGAATCATTAAATGTACTCATCATTAAGTTGAATAAGAAAATGACTGAAATGCATAAATTAGTGTGAGATGGGACAAGTTTATTATGCGATGGGACATTTGAACGGTTGGAGGCACTCATCATCAAGTTGAATCAGAAAATGACTTAAATGAATAAATCTTGCACGCACGAGGTTTTTAAGGTTCAATTGTTCTATCTACATGGTATTGGATGATGTGTCATATCAATATCATCGATCATATTAAAAACTTTACCTAATGTGGTAAGAGAGGAGCTAAGTCGATTCTTGTAATCCAAGTAAAAAAATTGAAAGAAATGAGTCTTAGAAATGATTTTTTTTAATCAGTAAATATAGTCTATATTATATTATAAAATATGATTATGCAAAATTTCAAAAGATAGGGGAGAGGATCTAGTAGTTGAGTGTGTTCCAGTAGTTGTAAAAGCACTTGTTGATTTTATGGCCAATATTTTTGACAATATTGCAGTAATAGTTATGACTTCAAAGTTGTTATTGTTGATTATGATTACCCATAATTAAATGAAATGTATCCCTGAGTACTAAAAAGTAATGAATCGTGTGATAACACATCAACGCACCAATACAACATGACTTAGTGCACCGTATTAGTCTCGCTTTTCTTTTGGATTTTTTTGGACACCTTGACAATAAGCATGTTGATGGCATCATATTTTATGATGTTTCCCTAAAATCTTAGTTATAAGCAAGAGACTTGCTAGGTAAGTTGTTGTAAAACATTGGGAGTGATTTGATATTCCATGTAGGATTTTGAGAAGTAGGAAGTTAGGGTGCTCAACTATTGGGTCCTTTCCCCTAGTTTGTGGTCTAAAACCACATATATGTCTTTGTAACAAATCAAAGCTCAAACATCTAACAATCCACCCATTCCAAGATACATTCTGCACATTCTATTTGTAGACTGCGTATTAAGTCGTAATAATTAACATTAACTATACCATCTACTCTTGCAAACAAGTCTAGTAGTTACAAATTATACAAAATACAAAATTTATAGACTTGATCAATGCCAAAAAAAAACTAGTAATTCTTTAAATTTTATATACTACTTTAGGGTTTATTCCACTCCTATTGTGGCTCGCTCACCCAATGATCGTCATTTGAGAACTTTGACCTCTTCTTTGATTTATTTACCACTTTAGGGTAAAAAATCTTCCCCTCCCATGCTTTGTCTCGAAGATGGTCTTTGATGAAATCCCAACCCACTTGGGCTTCTGCTCAACATTTCTCTTTATTTTCATATGCACTATATAAAAGAAAGAGTCGTAGAGGAGTGACCACTACAATGTAGATCCACTCGTCATTCCTAATTGCAATGAAATCACCCATGTCATATGTTTATTAATCTCGTAGACAATCCTTCATCACCTGATGGGCATCCTCTTTGTTGCTAAGCTCCAGGCACCAGACCAAGAGGACTAAGGCAATGTTGATGTTTGTTTAATACTTGTACTCATATATTCTTCGCCTAGCATAATAGCCACCATCTAAAAAAATATCAGATCTTCAAATTTTAAAAATATTCTTCAACCTCCCCTCCAAGATTTTCCACAAGAACATGAGTTATTGCTTCCTTGTGATTAAGGTGAAATTTGCCTCTCTCTCTCTCTCTCTCCAAATATAACATGAGATTATAAATTTTATTTTAGTCGTGTTTGGATTCCTATAAGTGGATTTATTGTTTATTAGAAGCTAACACTTCTTCATTGAGATCTTTGTTGCACAAACAACATCATTTGCTAAGCAACCTACCCATTGGTCAACCTCATATACTACACAAATGTATTAAAAAAGGTCATTTTTTCTCTAATTGACCTACCACACGTCTTTGGCATACACATTGCATACCAAGGTGCAATTGCTAGTTAGAGCTATTTTCCATTTCTATTAGAAGATATGTTGGGTTTTTAATGAAATGCTATTAATTGAATTGATAAAGATGCAAAGAATATAGAAGTGTTGGAAATTAATATAGATAAAATAGTATTATTCATTGATTCAAAAGTTTTAGTGAGAAATATTTAAATAAACTATCTTATTTTATTTAACACTTTTTATGATAATAAAAATGAATTAGAATATTTCAATCTCTTTTTAATGTCTAAGACTATTTAAGAATATACATACATATATGTATGTATGTATGTTGGGAAGTTTAGTGGTGGTTATTATAGCTAACTTCACTCAACTACATATGCTAAATGAAAAGTTTAGTGCTAGTTATTATAGCTAACTTCATGCACCCATAAATTGTAAATGATTTATAATATGATGAACCTTAGGGATGGACTGTGGCAATTGGTGATAATAGTTCTCTCACAGTGTCTTTCAATTTGTCTAGTAATTTTTACTCTCAGTAATTTTTGATGTAGTCATGTTGTGTTAAAAATTTCCACATAGACACTTTAATGTAGCTTGTCTAGATGATGAACTCTAAGTGAGTATATTTTGGTATTGAGATTTCTAGAAACAAAAAATAATTTATAATATGAATAATAAATTGGAGTTTTTACAGTAGTGAAAATGAGAAACGTTGTCAGCAGTGGCATGCTCTTGTAAACTTGGAATGCGTAAAGAGGATCAGGTACAATAACTAGCGATTTCTGACACAATAAATGTCTGTCATAATGAACTCCCAATTCAATTGTGCAGCAAATGAAGTTGCAATGCTCAAATTGAACAAATGTGCGTTGGCTGAATGCATGCATTTTCTTCAGGGACTGCATTTAAACACTTCCTTGGTAATCGTAATTGTCAACGACCCACAAATCCTTTTCTACATCGATCAAAGCTAAAAACATGCGTGCTCAGTTCTTATACTTTTAATACAGTTGGGCGGATATATCTTCTGCTGCAGGAGACATTATAACAGTGAAACAAAACTCTAAACTTGGAAGGAAAGAAGAGGGAAGAAAAAACAATGGGCTTTCCTGCAACTTATTTTTTAGCATATGTTACTGTTTTCATCATAATTGCTGCTTTACCAGCTCTTGGGAATGATAATGAGCTGAGGTTTCAGTTTTACAACAGCAGCTGCCCCAATGCAGAGAACATTGCCAGACAGATCCTACAGCAGGGCATGAACAGAGATCCTACTGCTCCTGCTGCCCTTCTGCGTTTGTCTTTTCATGACTGTCAAGTAGATGTAAGTTCATTGCAATCTTTTTCTTCATTTCAATCTCCGTCACAGAGACAGATTGATGGTCTCTGTTTTTATAATGGTGCTCTGTTTATATAATGCTCCTCTGTTTTCATGATGGTGCTCTGTTTTTATAATGGCGCTCTTTTCATAATGGTGCTCTGTTTTGATAATGTTGCTCTGTTTTCATATGGTGCTCTGTTTTTATAATGTTGCTCTATTTTCATGATGGTGTTCTGTTTTTATAATGTGTAGTACTAGTGATTGCTCTGTTTTTTTTAGGGCTGTGATGCATCAGTTCTGTTGCAATCTTCCCCTCCTGGAATTGTTGCTGAGACTGTTTCAGAGCGGAATTTTGCTCTGAGGCGTCAGGATCTGATTGATGATATCAAAACAGCACTGGAAAGAGCATGCCCACAAACTGTTTCTTGTGCTGATATCATCCAAATGGCTGCTAGAGATGCAGTAGTTCTGGTAATGCTGAATTTTAATACGTGTAGGAAGTTGTAAGTAAGAGCTGGAAAAACCCATGATTTAGATGAAAAAAGATCATCTTTTAAGAAGCTCTTGCTTACGATCTAATCAACTGTGAAGCCCCCATTTTTTCATTTCACCATGTTCAGTTACAAAATGGCTCTTTTGGTTGATGGGTGATATGGATTTGTTTTGCAGTCTGGAGGGCCATTTATACCCATTTTGACAGGGAGGCGAGATGGGATTAATGCAAGCAATATCAGAGCAGATAACCAGCTTCCTCCAGCTACAGTTTCAGTGGGAAGCATGTTGCAGATGTTCAGTGAGAAAAACATAACCACTGAAGATGGAGTTGCACTTCTAGGTAGGTCATGTGTGAGGTTAATGAACAGAGCATGTGCCTAAAGTTGATGAATTTCTGGAAGAATAACTTTCTAAATTTAGTAAGAAAAGTGCATTGAAGTCCAACGTTTGTTGAGCACCTAAAATGTCTGGCTAAGGTAATTTATTGGTCTTTCAAAGGGAAACATTTATGGGTCCACAGGCTTATTAATGGCAATAATTACCCAACTCCTGCTCTGTTATAACATAGAAATTTTTTTCTATTTATGGAAAAGTTAATGAAATTTTGCAGGTATTTAAGGATAACAACTTAGAAAGGGGTAGGTAGTTGCCTATTTATCATCCTTTATTACTAATATTTTTAACATTTGACTAGAACATATGCTCTTCGCTGATATGATGCTTTCTGATGTGTAATTTATTTCATTACAAGGAAAAGCCGATCCCAATTCACTGCTTTCTCTAGCTTAATTTGAATATAATGTATTATAATTTTCAACCTGGTTTGAATCAATTCTGATAGGCTGCCAAGAACCTACTAAAACCTGGGTCTTGAACTCTATAGTTGTCAGCTATGGTGAAATGTTTGTACTAGTCCTTTATATTATACTAAAGCCACATGGAAAACAAAATCTGTATGTTTTCTGTCATTCTACTTATAAACCCAAATTTAGATAAAAGACCACTTCAAATCTCCCTTTTCATTTTATTTCATCTATAGAGTTCAACTCTGATATTTAAGTAAACCCAGTTCATCTCAGTCATAGTAAATCTTTCTTTTTGTTTTATTATATGTACACAGTTCTTTGACTCCTATATTTATACAAATTTAATTCAACTCAGTCAGCCAAGGAAAGGATCTATTAGGTGAGCAAATAATCCTCATAGCATATGTTGATTTAATATCCAATAATTTCAATAGTGCACCACTAGTAGTTGTGACTTCAAAATTTCTTCTAATTATGATTATTGCTAATATAATGAATGTATTCAATAGATCTAAAACTCAACAAAACATATGACGTTTCATGAGCACATAAACAAAACATGGCTTAATTCACAGTTATTATAACCTAATGCACAACATCTATCCACCATTCTTTTAGTCTTTTTAGACACCTCAACAAAACTACAATAATGTGACATAATATTTGATAATGTAAACTTGAAACCTTGATTATAACCATTGATCTTGTCAAATAAACCACAGTAAAAAATTTAAGAATGATTTTAAAATTACAAGACAGAAATTATAATGGTCAACTTGTGATTCTTCTCCCCTGTAATTTTTTTTTCACAGATCTTCAAATCATAAGTATTTATAAAAATACAACTCTACTCATCAAAAAAATTGACATGAAGAAAAATACCCACGTCACTTTTTTTCAGTCCCTCTAACTCAACTGTCAATCAAAGAAATTCACTTTAAGAAAAACAGGCATAGCCTATGCCCATTTATTTCATAGATCTTCAACCCAAAGATATTCATAAAATTCGACTCTGTCATTCAAATAGGCTGATATGAAAGAAAACATCTATGGGGTTATATAGTCTGGATCAATGACCACACTTGATTTTCTTTCGCATGAACATCTAACAATCCAAACCTGCGAGCACAGTAGTGCAGCTGAGCACAAGGAGCTGAGCACAAGGCCTGTGAGCACACCACCAGTCCGGTCAGGGCACAAGGTCCACTAGCACACCAGTCCGGCCAGGGTATAAAGCATAGGCATAAACGCCTGCAAATCTTCTAATATGAATGTCAGTAACAGCAGCAATATTATGTTGCTGCTGAGACTCACTTGCCGTAAGCATATAGGATCAACAAAGACATAAATAAATTTAAAATCACAATGGTAGACCCCAACATCATCACTACAACTATCGCACTATAGAATAAACTTGCACATGAATCCTTTTTTTTCACATTGCACTCTCTAACATTTCCACCATCTCTCCCAATAAATTTAGCATTATCACAAACTTTCATTGCAGATGCCAGGATAAATAAATTCTGTATAATAACTTTTTGTTTGAAGATGGAGAGTAAGTTTTACATTGTGATGTCCATTTTGTTTGACAGGTGCACACACGCTAGGAGTGGGACACTGCGTAAACTTTGAGAACAGGTTGGGCCCTCAGGGAGATCCAAACATGTCGCCAATTCTTTCTGCAGCTTTGAGGATGATCTGCAGAGTCCCTGCCCCCTTCTCCAATGTTACTTTTGCTCCAAATGATTTGACAAATTTTGTATTTGATAATCAGTATTTTAGGGACATTAGGAATGGACGTGGGCTTCTCACAATTGACTCTGAAATAGCTTTGGATCCCAGAACCTCTCTTTTTGTCTCCATTTTCTCTCAAAATCAGCAGTACTTTTTTGACAGGTTCTCCCCTGCATTTCTTCAACTTAGCCAATATAAAGTTTTAACAGGTGATCAAGGGCAGATTAGAAAGGATTGTAAGTTTGTTAATTCTTGAACAGCACAGTTACTTTTTTATATTGACTATGATTGTATGGTCTTGCAAACTTATGTTCTGGACTTAAGTACAGTAGTTTTCTTTGTTGGGTGTATGAAAAAACTGTCCAGCTTCACTTCATTTTATTTTTGGGAAGGCCTATGAATCTGGTGATATTAAAGCTGTAGAAAATAGTTGAAATTGATAAATCTTTAATTAGATTAAATTTCATAACTGAATTTAGAAATTCAACGAGTCCAGTTTCTGTTGTAATTGCATATCACATGAGCTTGTCTATGTAAATGCATGGGCACCAATTCATAATTGGACCTTGGTAATGAAGAAATTTCAATTGAGTATTTTTCAATTACTTTAGTTTAAAAATATATAGGTTTTTTATGGTTAATTTAAGTCAATTAAATAAATGGAACAGTTAATATATAAATTAATTTAGATCAAATTGTAGTAGTTGAGCTTGTCTATATAAATAGATGAGTTCAAATTCTCAATTGAGTGTGGGGAAATATGTGAGAGTTCTCAAATTGAACCATGGTAACAAAGAAATTTCAAGTAGATATTTTTTAATTACTTAAGTTTATGACTATTTCAAAATGTATATTTGGAAAAGAAAATAAATAGATTTTTTTTTAATTTTTATTTTTAAATTTATTTATATATATATTTATGGTTAACTAAGGTCAATAAAATAAATTAAACAATCACTGTACAAATTAATTTAATTTAAATTGTAATTGTTCGAGTGGTTGAATGTATCAAAATCAAAATTCTTCTTTACTCTATTTTGAGTCAACTTCACCATTATGGACCTAATTTGTGGCTACAAACTCAATTTGTATCTCTTAACTCATTTTTTCATCTCTAGATTTTGTCTTATGGAGTCCTTGAAAACAAATTGCTAGACAATAACAATCTTTATTTAATATATAAGGGTTTCTATATCAAGATGGTAGTATTTAAAAATATCTTAACAAACAAAAAACTTCAAACATTTACAAGTTCTAGAATGATCACCAAGTCATCAAATATACTAGGATGTGTGTGGTAATGATTGTTTTTTCCTTCTATTAAGAGATTTTTGACTTACTTTTTAGATGACAAATGATCCAATAGACGTTCTTATACATAAGCATAACATCAAATTGTGATTTTTTTCTAAAGCTAGTTAGGGACAAAGGTTTTAGAATTATAGGATAAGAAACATTAAAAAAGCATTAACAAATAAGTAGGTTAATATCACAGGGTCTTCACTAGCCTAGGCAATATCATATGATGTGCGATCATATTGGGGGATATTATTCCCAAAATTCCAACACAATATATTGGGCATACAATAGGGATATTGGGGCTTTTTAAATTTGACAGAGAAATACAATATTCAGAGGTATTTTTTATTCAACAATATCCAGAAGCACATAAGAAGTAGTGAGAAAAATCACTGACAATCTAAAATTTGAAAACAACTTTCTTGGGAAATGGCTAAGCAACGAGAAAACTATTTTGATTTTCCAAATTTTGAAGTGGAAGGAAACTAGCAATAAAGGGGAAGGACCTACAACTTCAAGCCATTTACAGTTTCAGGAGCTACGTACAGATTTCAATCACAGGTGCACAACATTATATTTGTAACTTGTAACTTTATAGGTACCATGTACTCATTTTCATATGTAACTTATTTCCTTATGCAATATAAGACGACTCTTGTGCTATACATTATTTTTTGCACATGAATCATGAACTATTTTATTATTTTCAATGCATTCAAAGGGGTTTTAGAAGGAAGATTATCCACCGTTGATGAGCATTTGGGTAATTTTTTATTTATTTATATAGATAACTACCAAAGGGGGTAGCTCCCTTACAAGTTGACCAAGCCCCTTATTCGTTTGATGAACAAGCCTCATCAATAGCTTCCATAAGGAGACTCACAGTCTGGATCATATTCCCCTTCCTCTATGTCTGAGGCTTCTTTTGGTTGTCCAACATCCAAAATTGAAAAAATGGTACCAATTGATGGTTGACATGAGTACATCCATTTGGCTATGGTCAGGTAACCATCAGCTAGTACATTAATCCTCTCGAGCTGAGAGGCAGAGAAAAGATCGCCATTGTTTTCCATAAATTTGGCAAACAGAGCAATGTCCAGATTGGCCAGAACTTCAGCATCAAAAACTTTAGCAATAAAACCCTTTTTACGGTCTATTTCCATTTGCATCATAACCAATGAAACAACATGTTTATACTCATCACGCGACCATGCATCTGTCATCCTTGAAGCCTGGTAACATGCTCCAAAGGGTTCAACCATCGTGTTAAGGAATCTTTTCAATAAGATTCCATTGTGGTAGTGACTGGATGAAATTAGCCCAATAACCTTCTTGATCGCGGACAATAGAGATTCATCTTGGATCTTGAACAACATTCTCAGCTGATTATCAATGTTGTTCTCCCCACAACTGCAATATATATTGAAGTGAACCCTTCCTTCCATACTTGTGAGCCCTTAATAAACTCACAATAAACCGCTACTACTTGTGAGCCCTTAATAAACTCACAATAAATTGCTACTACTCGATATAAAACTCTGCATTCCCTGCTCCTTTTATAGACAAAACCCTCTCTTGTCTCCTCTCTAATCAAGGAAATTTGAATATCATCCTTCCCAAAACATAGGGAACAAATCTTAACATAATATATTAATTGTCCACTCGTAATAGGAATATATGCATGATAAATTCTAGCTTAGGCTAAAAACATATTTGAATCTGTCCAATTCAGATAACTATACTTTGCATTTCCAGAGCATAGTCTAGATATGTGGAGGGGAACCCACTGTAGCATATGGGAGCTTTCCTGATTTTTCAGAGAATTAGTATTGTTTCCCTTCCTCAAATAATCCTTTTTGTCATTCTTTAACCAAAGCCCTCACATTCTCTATATGGGAGTACTTCTCTGCCTTCCTCAATTATCTTCACTAGTTCACACCATACTTTAGGATTATCACTGACCACTTCTTTGTCAGCTTTATCTATTTTTGTTGTGACCTAAATGTGTAATTGGTTTTCTTTGTATTGGACTTGAATGTGTAAATTTGATTTTCTTTGAATTAGACC
Organism: Thuja plicata; assembly: GCA_018584345.1. Classification (NCBI taxonomy): domain Eukaryota; kingdom Viridiplantae; phylum Streptophyta; class Pinopsida; order Cupressales; family Cupressaceae; genus Thuja; species Thuja plicata. The sequence continues at coordinate 3,744,390 of MU224326.1, read as the reverse complement.
TTCCCCAATTCGCCAATAGTGAAACATACATCTTGCGAAATAGTGATGTCTTCGCTATTTCACAACAAACAAAATTTGCACCCTGTGAAATAATGAGGTCTTCACTATTTCACAACAAACAATATTTTCACTTTGCAAAATAGCGAAATGAATGTGATAGGTACATGTGGTTTGAATTTTTTATTATAATTTTATCTGTTACTTAGGAAACTGATAGGTACATGTGGATTGAAATGCAAATAGATCCAATGGCGAATATGGAATATGTAATTGTCACAGGTGAAGAAAATTTTGTTGTTAGCGCAGTCATTTGTCAAAAAGGTTGTACACTTTCTGACATCTGTCATGAAATTGTGGATGAACTCATTAAATATCCATCCAATTCAATCAGTGGCCTTGGGCATCCTTTAAATACAAAATAAGAACAAAAAAGGAAAGCTACAACACAACTTATAGGCATTAAGAGGAAACATGACACAGTGGATGTTGGAACGCTGGAGCCAAATATGGTGAAAAGTAGACCAAACCATCAAAACACTAGAGATATTGTGGAGGAAGGTATGCATAAACAACCAAGAGTTGGAGATGGATACGAGTCAGTAAAACAAAACATTGTTGTTGATCCTAATGTATTGGCATCTTGAAATTAGAGAGTGAATAGTTTAATGAAATAATTTGTGAAGGAGAAACATACTGTTAAAGTATAGTTAGAAAAGGGAGAACCTAAAATAAAGATCCATTGTGAAATTTGTGGCATTGATTATGGAACAGGGGAAGTATCCATGACAACACGAATAATTTGTAACTTCAGAAACAATCATATGAAAACAATGTCCCATCAACATCACATTTTAAGGGAGGAAAATGGTGAAGATCATTCAAGTAGCATAGAAAAGAAGATAACAGTGATTAAATATCGATTTGAGATTGATCAAGCAATTAAACTTCTAGACGATTTCAACAAGACACAAGAGCCTAATTTGTTCAAGGTGGTTGAAGAAACACTTGCAAGCTATGAGGATAAGAAAAAATTAAGAGTGGAATGTACACGATGCAGTAAATGGTTTTATTTCGTTCCAACAAGTGGTAATATTGTTAGTTCTCTAAATAAACACATGAAATCAAAGAAGCACTTCACTACTACAGATGAGGCTTCACATGATACAATTGCTTTAAGGAGTGGCATAGCTAGGAGACCAAAGAAGCCTACCAATGACAAGGCCCAACAAAGTTTGACAAGGTTCTTGGCCCCATCATCACCATTTGTACTACATAGGGGTTCTACAAGTGCAAATCCTTCTAGTTTGGGTATGTCAACTAGACAAGTTTCAAAAAAAAATTAATATGATTTGTTGGAATGTGTACATTATTTGTTTTATCATGTTATTTAAGGTCATTCATCACCATTTATGTTGCAATATTGGTATTCACATATAAATAGAAATGGGGAGAGATTAGACACAAAGGTCCTAATGGATGATCAACGGGATGGAAATTACGGTCCATAGAGAAACATACCAAGATGATTCTATGTTATGAGGGTAATGAATATCATATTGATGACAGATATAGGTATATTCATTACAATAGGGATTCTGAGACAGGGATCATGTTTGAATCATTGACATGCAAATTTTGTAAGATGATTCTAGAATGTGATGACTTTAGGATGCGTTTATATCATGAATCAAGGCATGTCACTAAAAGACAGGGGAGGGATACAGGGAGAGGGAGAAGACTATACTATTTGAATCAAAATGAATTCATAATAGCTACTAGGGTTTCAAATGCTAGCCAAAGATCAATAATACATGTTCTTTGGTGGGAAAAGACAAAGGTTTCTATACTCTCTATCAGAATGGGATCCCTCAAGGAGACGTTGTTTGAATCGATAGAAAGGAAGGACATCTTTAGGTTTTTCAAGGGTGTGCGCGAGGCACATAGACAAAGAAAATTGCAAGGTAAAGATACAATTTGGGATTTTGTTAAGGATATCTTTCACAACCTGATGCATCCAAAGGGAGGGAGAAGGTATAGTACATCCACTAAATCCCTTTATGAGATGATCAAGTTATGGGGAGGTCCTATAGATTATACAACTATATTATCTTGAATCAAGATGGTCCTTTAATTTCTACAACTTTGAGGCAAGTTAGAAAGTCATTGTCATACATCGCGGGGAAGCACAACTACATTTTTGAGGCAGTAGGAAAAGTGTACGCTTCTTATAAAACCAAATATGGTATAGATGGCCCAATTCCTATGTACTAAAGATTAAATTATTAAGAAAAATTATGTTAGGCGGGTAGAAAAAGTGATACACTGGTTGGTTTTTGTGGTAATAAAGAACATCATTGTCAATCACATTTCTTGGTGACAGTTGGTGAGGAGGTCCAAGTTATGATATCATAACGGAATCTTTCAAGAACAATGTTATTGGCCACTATGCACGTGTTATTATTGAAAATCCTTTACATGAAAAGCTTCCTTGTTTGGTTTTGGCTGCTCATCCAACATGCAATAGGTTCGATGCAAATTTTGTTCATCGACAATGGGAAAAAATGGAATTTTTGTGGAAGAGACACGTGGAAAATAATTTGGGACCTGTTGTTGGTCATTCCTTAGACGAGGATAGTAGAAGACAACTTACAGTGATGGACTATTATTTAGCATAAGGTATTCTATATCAAATTCCTTGGGAAGGGTGGAGACTAAGTGGGTCATACAACAATTTCCATGTAATAGGATTGCATGACTAGGACTACATCCACAACGACGAAAAGCTAGTGAATCATTTATTTAGAGGTCAATGAGACACTAACTCATCTGGGTGCATTTTCGAACGAACATTTATGATGACCTATGGGATTTCTTTTGCTTTGTCAGATTTTACATGGCAAAATTGATTTTTTTAAACATTGCATGTGTTCGTTGGAATTCTGACTACAATTTGTTTTAAAAAAATAAGTAACGTACACTGGTTCATTATAATACGCGGGCACATTCAAAAAATTGGTTGGAGGCAGAGTCAACGCAGAGGCGCACATGCTAGGTGAGTTCAATATGATATGCATTCGAATTGAAATGACTATAGAGATCTACATTTTTATCTCTCTGAACTTGAGTCTTGCATTCCTCTTCCCATTTTTGGCATTTGGGGAATTATTTTGTGACTTTACACTATTTAAAAAAAAATTTGCACTACTATGGCACACGTTTTTGCGTAGTGCATTCTTATTTATTTTCCAATGTCATTCCCTATTTTCAAACTTGTCTATGGGTGTAGCAAGCACTATATTTAAACTTGTCTATGGGTGTAGCAAGCAGTATATTTGTAACTTGTAGTTGAATTTTTCTACTATGGAAGGACTTGGTGTAATAAGAACTCATCAAAGAAAGTTTTGCAAACTGTATCCAATCTTATTTGTCCATTCATTCCATAGCCAATACCATAGGGTAAAAAACAAACAAGTTTGTCTATGACTGTACTGTCATAGTCATGATAGTCAAACTGTTCATCCATAAACTCTTTCAACAAAACGCTTAGATCACACGTCCTTTCTTCTACAAAGGTTCTTTTGAGGATGACTAACCCTAATGGATCATTACAAGTCAATTTCAGAACTGTACACATCAACCAAATACAAAGAGCTTGTTCATTGTCAAGATCATAAAGGATATGTCGCCAATGATGCTTTGATTAATATGAAAGGACATCACAATTCAATTTGAAATGGGAAGAAACTCTGTATGGACGTTTCATGTCCACCGTTCCACCTAAACCCAACCATTGGCTCACTAAGTTTTCTTTGATTGACTCTTTGTTAAAATCTATATCTTGAGTATCTTGAGAACCAACAATTTCGTTTGTTTCACAATTATTCACACATAATCACCTTGGTGATTATTAAAGATACCCTCCACACAAATTTGTAAAATCCAATTTGCTAGTGTATATGAAGACTTAAGGTGGTGGATGCTTTGACTTAAGCCTCATTATTAGTTTGAATTTGAAATTTTATTGAAGATGCTAAAATGAAAGCCTTTGAGCTATTGTGAATAACTCAACTAGCTCTTGAGGGATCTAGATTTCCCCTAGTTGTGTTGACAAAGATGATTCTGAAAACTCCTTAGGGGTGGGTGAATAATTTTTACTTATCTTTTGTCTTTTTTTTTTTTTTGGGTCTTGCTGTAAATTGTTACAGGTGAAGGGTCACTATAACTCTTTGTGGGAGGGGTTTACTACACTTGTGATATGTTTTTCAGCAACACACATTATTCTACATCATGGGGACCAAACTAATTCTAATATTATTTTTACGTATATTTATTATGTGATTATTATTTAAATTATTATAATTTTAATATATATTATATAAATTTACTAAGGGTATCTATGAACCCATGGAAAAATGAGTAAAATTCAAAAGATTGAATTGAAAGGGCACATAACTCACCAAATATACAAAACCCAAACAAATTGATAATTTGACCACTTTATAGAACAATTCCAAACTTGAAAGGAACAAACAACTAAAGAAACAATAAGCCAATGGAATGGAGACCTCATTTTTTAATAGTGGTTGGGTGAAATAACTATTAACCTAGAGTGTACCCATAGAATGAGTAACTTAAAACACTTTAGAACAATTTCCCTTTTGAAGCCAAATTTGCATACTTAGCAATACAAAGAAATGTGAGTCCATGGACAACTTCCTTACATGGTGAATTGAGAAATGCAAGACTCATTTTTCAATGGTGCTAGGGTGAAATAAATCGTATACTAGAGCGTACACTTAGGAGTAACCTAAAGGTGCTTCATGATTGAAGATAATTCAAACAAAATGACTCAAATCAAGTTGTTGGCGATTAATTTTAAAAATACCTTTGTTCAGAAGCATAGGGGTATTTCCCTCAAAAGTAGGCCTTCACAACTCAACTCAAATTGAAGGAGGTATTGTTGCCAAGATTGTAGAGAAAGGTTCCTTAGGGAGCAAGAACCTTCTGATCCAATTTTGTACTTGTACAATAAAATTTTGTCATTAGACATTGCTAAAGATTTCTCTTGAATGGAGGATTTTCTGTCCAATCTTCCCAAATGCCCTATAGATTTGTATAACAAAAACCATTTTAATGAAATAGTGTGGCACGTGAGCGAAAATAAAACACTTAACCCCTTAAGAGTTTGGTATGCTCCTAGAGGAAGATCCAACTCAGGAAGAGAAACTAAACCATCGTAGGCATGCCATGAGCAGTCACGAAGAAAGAGGAATGAGATAGGTTTACCCAACTTTGGTAAATGAATTTGCTGCCTTCTTGCACTCATGATAACATTAGGAGGAAAAACATCATCAAAACTATTATAAAGCTAAAACTTCGTCCAAATATGATTTTGCTTACAATTTGTGTAGTCTAATTTTGGCAACTCTTGGACATTCAACCTAGAAGGATTCTCATTATGGGCACCATTGAAATTCAACATGAGAAAACCACACACTAGTTTTCAAGCTATAACTTGTAATCTCTTATCCCTTGAACAAAAGTGGAATATTTTACACTATTTTAATAGTTTAGTTCGGTTTAAATTTTGAAAGCTTATATAAATATTTTATGCTTAAATTTGTGAGACCTATACAATAAAAACTTATTAGATTTTTATTTTATAAATTTGGTTTGCATCTCTAATTATATTTAAAATTTTGATTCCATTTATTTAGATTTTGTTTAGTTTATTCATTTCAATTCTTTAAATTTAATTTACATCCATTTTTTGGGTTGAGGAATAACGAGTGGATCAAGCTTGACGCTTGACCCTATATGTTCATTGTCAGTGAAGCCAATGCCTAGTGGATCAAGCTTGATTTTAGATGATGTTCATTGTGAAAAGGTCACGATAAATTCAAGGCTACTTAAGTGAACCAAGTGCCACAAGAGTACAAAGGTCATCATTGCCACAAAATAGAGATATGGTGTTGTGTTTGATTAAATGTTGATAGCTAACCAAGAAGGAATTGCTAGCTTTGTGAATAGGGAATTATAAAAAAAATCAAATTGAAGTTGATAATCTTATAAAAGGATCAAAATAAATAGGGACATCTTTAAAGAGTTCATGTTCATGTGTCCCTCTTGGTGGTAATTGTTACAAGAACAAATTTTGTATAGCCCAATTTTTTTTCCTGTGAAGAAAGACCATGTCAGATAATATCAACGAAGAACAAAATACAGAGACAAATGCTAGATTGTGGTCTAGCTTGAAAAGAAAAGGTGATGGAAAATGTTATTGTCCCTGAAAAATTTGTAAGGGCTTAAAGACTAGAAGAATTCTAATCAGAACAACTGGGAAACATTGTAGGCATCATGGTCACATTGAAGGAGGGCATGATTATCGTCAATTGTTTAGTTGTTCATTATATCATTTTAACCATTTATATACATAATAAATCACTTGATGATGAGATCATAATCATGGTTTATTTATGTTGATCATTTTTATATAGGTGGAACACCCTAGGGCACATGATATGGACCACCACAACCTTAGAATGTGGTTTTCCAAGTGGAGGAAAATGGAGACGTGGATATCGAAGCTGAAAATAATGATCCTATGGAAGAAGATGATCATGCACAAGAAAACACAAATGAAGATTATAGTACAAATACATTGATCCATGTCACATTTAGTATTGGCGTAATTGATCATGATGATCAAGATGACCTTGATGTTGTTCATGATTTACCTCTACTTGAGAAGACATACGAGCCCCTTTACGAAGGCTCCCAAACAAATCTTCTCTCCGTTGTATTGTTGTTGGCGAACTTGAAGGTTATGAATGGTTTATCCAACATAACAATCTCACGTATGTTAAGGTATGTCATATTTTTTCATCTATTTTTGTAGTAATTTCTTTAAAATTAATAAAGGGTGAAACATGTACCATTAATATTATTTATATTAACAAATTATATTTTTTGTTGTAAATTGATAGGTGAGCTTTTGTTACCACCATCAAATATTCTACCTCGCTCATACCGAGAATTATCTATCATTTTGAAAGATATTGGAATGGAGTATCAAGGTATAGATGCATGTCCCAATGATCCTATTATATCATAAACAACATGAATTTCAAACAGAATGCCCTAAATGTCATATCAGTAGATATCAAACAGATCAACTAACAAAAAAGGTGTCTTGCAAGGTTTTTAGTTATATTCTCATTATTCAACGTTTGCAATGATTATTGAGGTGCACTAGCTTGGCACAATTTATGGATTACCATGCAAGCAATAAAAGTTGAGATGACATTATTCGAATGCCTGCGGATGGTTCTGCATTTATGGACATAGAGGAAAAGTGACCACACTTTAAAGAAGAACCTCATAATCTCAGACTTTCATTGGCAACGGACAATGTCAATCCATTTGGAGAGTTGAGATCTATTTACTCGGTGTGGCTTATTTTTGTTATAAAAAATAACATTCCTCCATGGATGTCAATAAAGAGGGAGTACATATCATTGGCAATGATTGTTCCAGGTATTTTTTTATGTAATAGTCATCTACATTAAAATATAAATATTGCAGTAAAATGGTCATAATAATTATGTAATATTTTTGTTCATTCGACTAGGTAAGTACCAAGTTAAAGATATGAATGTATATATTGAGCCTCTTATCGAGGAGTTGTTGGAGTCATGGAAAGGTGTCACTATGCATAACGTCTCTAGACCAATAGGACAAAGACAATTTCAATTCCATGCAATGCTTATATGGACAATTCATGATGCCCCAGGCCTAACATATTTTTGTGGTATGTTATAGTGTTCAAGTTGCGCATGATAATTATAATTATAAAAATAACATATTTAATCCAATTATACATGATCTTGTAGGTCTTCAAACAAAGAGACAATTTGCATGTCCATTTTGTGGGCCAAAGATGAAATCTCGTCATTCAAAAAGTTTAGGAAATCAGGTGTTTAATGAGTATAGGCACTTCCTCCACATAAATCATAAGTATTGAAATACCGAAAACATCTTTTTAATGAGAAAGAAGAGACTACATCAAAGCCACGGAGAATGACACCTCACCTATGGAAGTTGAAATATAATAGAATTAATTGTCAAGGTAATGCCATTCCATATAATGGTTTAGGTTTGGAATTTATATTTGTATATTATGTTTTGTTTATTGATGATGTAATTGATGATTGGGAAGGTCGTCAAGGTATTAATGACCACCTTCCCAAGGGACTAAAAATTTATCCCAAATAATTTAGAAGGTTTCCCTACTACGAGAAGCTACAAATTGTGCATTTTTTTGATACTATGCATATTGGAAATAATATACCAGAGACATTATGGAAAATATTGGATGGAAGACATGACAAAGAAAAAATGTCAAAAAATTTAGTGGCATTCAGGAATCCAATCATGCAATAAAAAATGGCATTCAATCAAATAGAAATGGAAACTAGATTAATATAAGTGCCCTTCCTTGGTTATTAACAGAGCAACAAAGCAATTCTATAAAAGAAGTCATACAAAATATTTGATTTCTCACAAGATTTGTTGCGAACATCAATAATCTCATATCAAAGAAAAGTGAATTTGGGCAAAGGATGAAAACACATGATTGGAATACCTTCATTAAGGTAATTCATGTTCTTTTGTATTTACTATATATTTGTATATTGTAGGATGAACTCACAATAGTGGGTTACATTTTTTTGCCTGAACGAACACTGAAGTCTACATTTTGAAAAAAATCTTTCAGATTCAGATGCATATTGTCGTTAAACCGTTTGAGACCGGAAGATAAAGTAAACTAGAGTCTTTTAGAATTTTATATCTAGATTCTAAATATATTTGTTTCTTTTTTAAATTTATTTGAATGGGTTTTTTTCTCCCACGGAAACTGCTATGTTGCTGAAAACGTCATTTTCAAAGAGTTACACTGACTTCATAGAGCATAATTTTTTTTCTAAAATAGATATCAATGTGATTCTTTCAAATTTGGATTTTTAGCATCCATATGGAGGGAATTCAATTGGTTTGACTAAATTATCATGATTATTGCATATTTTATGAACGTTTGAAGTTGAGTAAACCGTAATTTTGACATACCTTGACTACATAGCTTATAACTTGTGTATTTATCGAAATTGATTTTTTTTTATAGAAAGTAGACTTGAAGACAGAGGGCACTGTTATTTTTCAAAAAAAAAAAATCTTTTCTATTATTTTTCATTGAACGTCAAACTTCAAGGTTTATATTTGATAAAAAAACCTACATTCGATGCACGTCAAAAAATATAAGCCTAATTAATTCAAAAATTGTCAAATCTATATTTGTCAGAAAGCTCGTTCAGAGTACTTGTGCGATGCAAAAGGACGTCTCCTTAATCTTCCATTTGAGCCCTGCGTTTGAGCCCCGAAGTCATGAAAACTTTAGATTTGTGTCAACCTCTGCAAATGGCCTCTAATCAGAGACTTTTGATAGAAACTACTTTTGATAGAAAGTAGTTGCATGGTTTGACGTTTGGTAACCCATTTGCCAAAGTAATTTTGATAGAAAGTCATATGTTTTGATAAAAAGTTAGAGATGATTTTTGATAGAAACCTATGTCGGCCTATTTGGTGCCATTTCAGGTTCAGAACGATTACATTTAAATAAATATATGTTTTTGTCATCTTATTAATTTGAAAGTTGCAAAATAGTTCACATTTCAGAAAAGGAAGACTTTTGAAATTGAATTTTTTTCAAATTTTGTCAAAATTTAGTGGAACAATTTTGCAACTTGTGATGGGAAATAAAAAAGAGAAGGCTAAATAAGAGTACACGACATTATTCAGAAGAGACTAGGCAAAGACTACGTGAAGACGCATGGGGAAGATATTATCATAGGAAACAAGGTATGTCCCTATCTCTTTATCTCTCTCTCTCTAGATATTTTAAGTTGATGGTTACGACTTGTCTTAATGAAACATGTAAGCATGATATTGCACTACCTAATTAGACTTATTTTGATAAAGAAGACCTAATTAGACTTAATTAGACCTATTAGGACATAATTAGACCTAAGACCCTAAACCCTACCTAATTAGACCTAAGACCTTAAACCTTAAACCTTAAACTCTAGTAAACCCCACCAAATTAGACCCCAAGACCCTAAACCCTACCTAATTAGAGATATTAGGACATAATTAGACCTAACACCTAATTAGACCTAATATAGACCTATTATGACCTAATTATCCCTAAGACCTAATTAGATTTATTAGGACCTAATAAGACCTAATATGAGTAATAGTCCTGACTTAATAGGAACTAAATTATGATGTAATTTGTTATTTAGTAATAAGACGTAAGAGTACCCCTTAAGACCAAATACTTGACTAATTAGTGCATAAATAATTTAAGACCTAATTAGACCTTTAATAAAACTAATTAACACCTAATATGAGTAATAGACCTAGTAGTTCCTAATATGAGAAATATGACCCCTTCTAGATGTAATTAGATCTAATTAGACCCTTTAGGACCTAATTAGACACAATTAGATCTATTAGGACCTAATTAGACCCTTTAGGACCTAATTAGATCCAATTAGACCCTTTATACCTATCGAGACCTATGATAGGTTATATGACCCCTTAAGACCCCATTAGACCCACTTAGACCCAATTAGACCCTTGATTATACCTATTAGACCCACTTAGACCTAATTAGACCTAATTATACCTATTAGGACATTAGATCCAATTTGACCCTTTAGGGCCTAATTGTTGGCCCAATGTTAAGATAATGGAAAGGATGTGTACTGAAAGCGAAAGGGTGAATCAGTACCCTTAAAAACTTTTAGACAAATCTTTGCATTCATTGTACTGTATTAACCGGCTGAGTAGATTACTTAATCCAAACATATAGTATCAATACTGAAATGTAAATGCATGTAAAATAAACATAACACATACAAACAATTAATTACTCTTGACACTAGTATTTTGGTATCGCAGAAAACCCCTGTTAGAAGGTAAAAACTGCGGTGAAGATGAGACCCACAAAACTTCACTACTGCAGTAATAAAGGTAGCCTATTAAAGCTTTAAAAAAATGATCACTTCTGATGATCTTACCCTGATAGGAGTAACAAAAAGATCGACTAGATCTACCCCGTGTAAGGATTTAGCAACACAATCTATGTGTGCACTCAGTTAAGAGATTTACAATAAGACTGTTAAGTCTACTTTGTTAAGAGATTTAAGTGTCTATTACAATTGTTAGAGAGTAACAGAAAGTTAATTTGAAACATATACAATCTCAAAATTGCTGATACAGATCCATTAAGTTCATATAAAACATATCACCTCAATCTGAATGATAATACCTTCTGCTCTGTTCTGCTTGGTAGCCTTGCCTTAGTTCTTGCAAACTGATTTATGCAATATTGTCTCTGTCCTTGAATCCCTTGTCTAATCTCTGATGTCTATAGTATGATGGCTACTTGATCATTGTTTGATCAACATACATATTGAAATTGAGTACATCTATACAATTATATACCAAACAATATGACCTAATTAGGGTTCAACATTTACATCCTTACCCTAGGATCAACAGTTACAAAATTTACATTGATCAATAAACATAGGAGACATAAACAATAAATGCTAAAAATCTGTAATTAATGTCCTGCTCGATCGTGTAAACCGTTATCTAGGTCGGCTCAAATTTTTACTAAGATTATTGTGTCATAACAAACTTTTATTTGGACTATATTCCACTCGGTTAATGTTGTTCCTCGGTGCTCGGTGTATAATGTGTATCTTGGTTATACTGGCATTCGACTATGCTTGTGTAGCTCGGTGTTGTTTGTGCTTGGTATAGTCTATTTACTCGGGTATCACTGTACTCAGTTACCTCTGAATGTGATCAATGCTCTCAGTTAACTCTGCACTTTGGTGATATAAACTGGTTGTCTTGTGTTGACTCTGTCACCGACTGTCTATTATGTCTTCTTGATAACTAATGACAACTTCAATGTGCAATTGGAATAACATTCTCGCACTTTGGCATTAGTATCAAAAACTTAGTACTGTACATAATATACTATACATTATGACTTCCCCTTGGTACATGCTCCCCCTATGTATATACTCGATATATGTATATGAATAATCTGATTGTAATATCTGTGTTTACTATGCATATATACATACATTTCCCCCTTTTTTGAAATTATGACAAAAGGTGCATAACTTACAACTTGTCAAAAATATTGGGATGGGCACTCTTAAGAGTTTCCAATAATTTCTCCCATTCCTCCTTTAAGTGTTTGAGGGTGAGTAGCTCTAATTGTAACTGGGAATGCATATCATATATGCTCTCTATTACTGATAAATCTGAGGTGGCAATGAGATTCTTTGTCAGAGTCACATGTTTCTGCATCATTGCTAAATGTGGTAGTAACGTCGCATGGAGCTTGGTTGCATGCTCTCTGATCGCTTCCTCTTCTTTCTTCAAGTCCTGTCTCAACTGCTGGTTTTGGAGTATCTTCTTATAATGCATATGTAATGCAGTTGGCTCAGTTGATAGACTTTGTGCACTAGCCTGTAGATCTTGATCTATTTGATTGAGTTTTTCACTAATCTCGGTAGTGAAATGGTCTAGTGTGCATAACTGTTGTAGGGTATTAATGACTTGGGATATGATCATTTCTAAACCATTTACTAATTTTGACAGAGTTACCTTATCTACTACCATTGCCTGGCTTCTTTTCTCTATAACCTTGTATTGGATTTTCTTCTCTGCTCTTTCTTCTAGTTTATGCTCGACATCTGTCAGAGGAAAGAATACCCATCAAGGGTGTTATGCATAAACTTCTTCCTGAGAGAGAGACCAATTACACAGTTGTGAAATATGATGACCCTCATGCTCAAATTTTGTTTGAGTCAGTAGGAATGGGAAATTACTACCTTCATGCTGATGAAATTTCAGAGTTTGCACAAGACTAAACTGATGGGTTAGAAGGTCCTTCCTGTCTCTCAAATACTGATAGATTTACAGATGCAAGCAAAGATCAAGAGAAGAACCTCAATTCAAATGGATCTTTCACCATTGTTGAATCTGAATCTTCCATAATGGTTGAAAAAAATATGAATCCTATTCAAGGTTATATAGAATCAAGTACATTATTTCCAATGATGTTTGGATGTTGGAATTTGACGGTAGCTGCGCATCCTTGGGACCCAGTGCGGGGATAGTCTTCATATCTCCAAAGGGTGAAGTTTTTCCCTTTTCCTTCAAATTGAAATTCAACAATATGAACAATACAACTGAATATGAGGCTTTGTTGTTGGCTATTGAAATGGTGCACAAGAAGGGAATTAGATATTTGCATGCCCAAGGTGATGTTGAATTAGTGGTTTGTCAAGTTCGTAACCAGTACCAAACAATGAGAGATTGAAACATTACTGTAATTTGGTGTGGGATTTCATCGAGCCTTTTGATGCCTTCACCATTTCTATGTTTCCAAGAGAATACAATGATAGAGTTGATTCTCTTGCTGCATCAACCACCTTATTGATTCCTCACAAGGATTTTGTTGATCATCTATATCAGATTGAGTTGGTTTTTCGTCCAAGTGTTACAGAAAATTGAGATCATTGGAAAGTATTCAATGATGATAAGAAAATTATGAATTTCCTTGAAACAAAGGATAATTTTGATGAACTCTACTTTGAGGGAAGCGGGGCATCATCTAGAGAATCAGTTCTAGATATCGATCCATAAAATGGTGAAGAATTCATTCAGTTGAAGGAAAATAAAATTCCTATAGGCCTAGTCTCTCTTGAAAAGCTATTTGACAAACATGGTAGGTATGTTAAAGAATAAAAACAATTAGGGACCAGTTCTACCATGGAGTATGATAAATACAATCTCGAAGCAGAGGTTGATCCAAAAATGCTAAACTTTGGAAAGTGTTGCACTCCGGAAGAAAGGGAGAGGTTCATTTCTTTGCTGCGTCAATACATTGATGTTCTAGCATATTCATATGATGATATCAAAGCCTTTCGCCCAAAAAATGTGCAACATGGAATTCCTCTCAAGCTTGGAGCTGTTCTATTCTGAAAGAAGCAGAGGAAATATAATCCTAAGATTTCGGGAACAATACTCTCCGAAATCCAAAAGATATTCGCTGCACAAATTATTTTCCCTATTCACCATTCAACATGGATAGAAAATATAGTACCAGTGCGTAAAAAAATGGAGAAATTCGCATTTGTGTGGATTTCAGGAACCTCAACCAATTGTCATTAAAGGACAACTTCCCATTGTCGGTAATGAACCAAGTTTTGTTGATAGTAATGGGTTCTGAATGTTGTTCATGCTTGATGGTTTCTCTAGCTACAATCAAATTGAAGTTAGTGAAGACGATCACCAAAAGACTGCATTCACGATGTCATGGGGCACCTTTTCATATCCCAGGATGTCTTTTGGTCTCATCTATGCTGGTGCAACATTTCAACGAGAAATGAATCTTGCTTTTCAAAAAAATATGGATAAGTTCATTGTTGTTTGTTTAGATGACTTGACTATATTTTCTAAGAATTGACAAGATCATTTTTATCATCTTCAGCAAGTTCTTGAAAGATGCAGGCGACATGGTGTTTCTCTTAACACGAAGAAGTCAATTTTTTGCATGACTGAAGGAAAGCTTCTGGGACACATTGTGTCCAAGGAGGGCATAAAAATTGATCTGGATAGGGTTAAATCAATCCAAAATATTTCACTTCCCTCAATAAAATCAATGGTTCATTCTTTCTTCATAAAGGTAAATTTCTTTTGAAGGTTTGTTCTAGATTTCACAAAGAAGACTCGTCATATCATGGATATGATGAAAGGTAAAAATATCTTTCGATGGAGTCTAGAAGGAAAAGTAGCATTTGCGGATATCAAACAAGAAATCATGCATGCTCCAATGTTGGTTTTCCCTTATTACACAAAGAATTTCATCATGTACAGTTATTCTTCTGAGCATACTATGTCTGCGATTCTAATGGAGAGAAATAATGAGGGAGTTGAGTCTCCTATTTTGTTTATGAGCTGCCCATTTTAGGCTCGTGAGTTGAAGTACACTCAAATGGAGAAGCATGCATTTGTCATTGTTAAAGCGGTAAAGTATTTTAGGTTCTACATTCTAAAATCACACGTCATAGCTCTGGTGGAAGATACTACTGTCAAAACAATCTTGACACAACAAGATTTTGGTAGTAAAAGAGAAAATTAGGTTGCAAAGATCCAAGAATATGACATGGAAATTAAGCTCACAAATCTTGTTCGTGGCAAAGGTTTATGTCATCTTATGGCTTAAAACAAACGAACTCTAGGACTAGTGGTATAACGATATTGCTCATTTTCTCACTTATGGGGAGTGTCCTCCACACCTGTCATATAAGGAGAGATGAAGCATCAAGATAAAGGTTGTAAACTTTATCCTTTGGGATAGTGGTTTGTATAAGCGATGTGTGGATGGAACATTTCTTTGTTGTGTTGATAAAGTGCAACAGGTAAGGTTACTTGAATCTTTCCATAACCTTGCATGTGGTGGCCATTTTTCCACACCAGACACAACTCATAAGATCCATAGGGTGAGGTATTACTGGCCTACTATGTTTCATGATGTGTACTATTGGGTGCGTAAATGCGAGTTGTGTCAACAATTCATGGGAAAGCAAAAAATTCATGCTCTACCATTGAAGCCAGTTATAATTGAGGAGTCATTTTAGCAGTGGGGACCTGATTTCATTGGTGTAATCAATCTGTCTTCAAGTAAGGGGCACACATATGTTCTTACGGCAACAGATTACTTCACCAAATGGGTGGAAGCAATACCAACAAAGTGTGCTACATCTGAGGTAGTGCAATTTCTTGAAGGAAAACATCATGTCACATTTTGGCATTCCTCATAAGATTGTGATAGATAATGCAGTTGCATTTTCATCAAATGACATCACATTGTTCTGTTATAATTATGGGATCACTTTCGTGCACTCATCCGACTATTATCCTCAAGGTAAAGGTCAAGCACAATCCACTAATAAGAACATGGTTACCATTATCAGGAAGTTGGTGGATGAAAATCAAAGGTCTTGGCACAAGGCATTGTATGCTGCATTGTGGGAAAATCGAAACACACCCAAGCGATAAATTGGCATGTCACCTTTTCAGTTGTTGTATGGGTTGAATGTTGAAATTCCCATTACTTTGGAGCTTCCCTATTTGAGGTTAGCCAAGGCAATTGAAGATGATACATTTGATAATGTCGTGGATAAGAGAATAATGTTCATGTTAGCACTGGAGGAACAACGTACCCAAGGGGTGGATCGCATAACAGAACATCAAAAGAAAGTGAAGGTTCTCTTTGATAAGAAAGCAAAGCATAGAGAGATTCAAGTTGGTGATCGGGTACTACTTTGGGATAAGCGAAGAGAACCTAAAGGCATGCACAGGAAGTTTGATACTCTTTGGCGTGGTCCTTTCACGATTCACCAAATCTCAGGAGAGAACAGTTTTATGTTGGCATATCGAAATGGAACACCATCTATACTACCCTATAGTGGACAACATGTCAAGCATTATTTTGAATAAGCTCCAGATAAGTAATATTGTACATAAAATTCCAAGTCTTTTAGTTTCTTAGTCTTTTTGTGTCTTTTTAGTCTTTTGTTTGTCGTTCTAGTCGCCTAACTCTATAGCCCAATGGATTGGAAGAAGGCACTCAGAAAATTGGATTCTACATCTTTTTCATCTTCAAGAATGAACAAGAGACGTTCCCGAGTTAGAGCCAAATGTTGTCCTAATTTTTGTTTTTGTTTTTTAAATCTCGTCAACTATACACAAATTTAATCATATATTTGATTAAATATAATATGATCTATAAACTCTAAGTTTTTCTAGTAAGTATATAAATTTATTTATTTACTTAAAAGTTTAGTCATTTTTGTTAAAAATTTTGATAGTATATTAACAATGTATTATTAAAATTCTCAAGTTGCTTTAGTTTATATTAATTACATTTATGAAATATAATGCAAATAATTTTAATTTCTCAACTTACCTTGGTTCAGACCTTTTGGAAACAATTGCATGTATTATCTAAAATACATTAAGCTTCAAAAGTCCCGATTGTTTTTAGTTATCAGGCTTTTAATTAAGCTTTGTCTTTTATTTGCTATGAAATACAAAGGAGATTAAAATGTATGATGCTTTAAAAATTTTAGAATGTTGTGCTTGTTTACATGAATTGTTTTTAGAGTCCCAAACTATGACTTTCGCTAAGTCTGAGTCTTGTTTAAACGTCGAATATGGAGGAGAGCGTGGAGTTATTATGGCCATTTTCGTACTCTTCTAGGTATGTTTCTCCACGAGTTCTTTTTTGTTTTTGTTATGGATGAGACTTATCTTTTATAAGAAGCATGATTTTTATGTCAAAATCTCATAAGTTTTTTGCTTTTGTAGGTCATTTTTATATAATCATATCTTTCTCCGGGATTTCTATAAATTTGTTTTACAAATTTACCTCCATAGAGACCTAGGGCTAGGGTTTTTATGATTTCTTTTTGTATAAATGGGATCCATGTTTTTATTTTTGTGTTTGTTTGAGAGTATTCTGGACATTTCCTTCTTTGTCTTTATTTTGTTTTGTTTTTATCATAGTATTTTTGGATATGTGGTTTCTTTCTCAAGTTTGGAAGTTCCCATTTTTTTGTGGAAACATATCGATTACAAAGTTCATATTACTACTACAACATATACAAAGAACATGCATTTGTATTTATAATTCAATGAATATTCAGAAATATATATTGTGATCAAATAACATATTAGATTCTCTCTATTAAAGATCTTAATTCCTAACATGGTATCAGAGCTTCTCTAGAGAAGAATCATATAAATAAATTTTTTTGAATTACATCATATTGATATTAGAATATAAAAGGGAAATAATAAATAGCCAATAGGATTAAAGTGGAAGACAGACTTGAAGGCGCTACCAAATTTTTATCATGGAAGATACGAATTCTAACATTACTTCAAGAACTCGAGTTAAATTCCTATGTCGAGGAGGATATAAAAATGCCTGAAGATGAACTTGACAAATCAACTTGGAAAAGGCGTAACAACAAAGCAAAGAAAATAATAATTGATGTCGCTAAGGACCATATTCTTCCCTCCATAGCAAGGTTAAAAATTGCTTATGAAGTATTCAAAACCATTCAAGAGACATATGAGATCAATAAAACAAGCAAATTACTTACTCTCAAACAACAACTCCTGAATCTAAAAATGAACAAAGGGGAAACCATCACGTCCTACTTCTTAAGAATTTCCGAATTAAAGGATCAACTATCTACTATTGGAAACAATTGTGATGACATGGAGTTAACATTAATAGCTCTTAGAGGATTACCTATCTCATGGGAATTTTTCATTCAATGTATAACGGGTCGCCCTTCTCTACCTAAGTATGATCAACTAAAGAATGACTGCACTTAAGAGGAATCTTGATTAATATCAAGAGGGATCAGGCCAAATAAAGGAGGAGAGATCCAAGCTCTACAAAATCATTCAAATTTCAAGAGCAACAAAAGGAAGTTCAAACATAAGAAGGGAAACTATAGCAAAAATCACAATACCAGAGACTTCTCCAAAGTGCAGTGTTATAAATGTGATAAACTTGGACATACACATAGATTTTGTCTAGAGAAAAAGAAAATTCAAGCAGCAATAGCCGAAACCAAAGGAGCATAAATATCCTTATTCTTCCTAGCCTTATCAAGTGAAGTAAATTCAAATAAACACAATTGGATAATCGATAGTGGAGCATCACGACATATAACTGGATTTAGAGATCAATTTGAAACCTTAGAAGAACACTCCTCTGAAGAAGTTAAAATTGGAGACAACTCCACATATCCAACAAAAGGAATTGGGACCTGCTCAATCAAATTGAAAATAGGGGTTACTCTACAATTAAAAGACGTTCCCTTTGTACCAGGTATAAAAAGGAACTTTTTCTCTATTTCAGGCCTAGCCAATTAAGGCTATTGTGTTACATTCCAAGAAGATAAGGTACTAATATGACCTAAAAACACTAATCTTAAAAATGCTATTTCTATAGGGTATAGGGATGGAAGCCTATACAAATTATGTAATAGTCACAAATTAGCTCTATGTCATGAAGTATTAAATTCTAATCAACTCTGGCACAGAAGCTTAGGACACCTTGGATTTAGCACTCTTCATTCCATAAAGAAAATCACTACAGACATACCTAACCTAAAATATGATCGTATTGGAACTTGTAAAGGGTGTGCTCTAGGAAAAAATATCAAAAGATCATTTCCCTCCAATGAACGTAAAACCAAAATTGTATTAGAACACATTCACATGGATTTATGTGGACCTATGTCAACTCTCTCACTAGGAGGATTTTTTGTATTATGCTATTTTTGTTGACGATTACTCTAGAAAAACTTGGATCCAGTTTCTTGAACTCAAAGAATCAAATGAAGTATTGCTAAAATTCAAAGAATTTAAAGCATTAGTGGAAAATTAAACTGGGAAGAAAAGAAAAACTTTAAGATCAGATAAAGGAGGTGAATACATCTCTGAGAACTTCAAAGAATTTTGCAGTTCTGTTGGGATTAAGAGGGAGTATATTGTACCATATAATTCTCAACAGAATGGAATAGCAGAAAGGAAAAATAGAACTATTATTGAAACTGCCAAGGCTATGATGCATGATCAAAATCTTCATACCTCATTTTGACCTGAAGCATGTAATACTGTCATATACATTCAAAATAGGTGTCCTCACTCAATTCTAGAAAACGTTACACCTGAAGAAGCCTTCATAGGGAAGAAACCATATCTAAGTCATCTGAGAATCTTTAGATGTCCTGTATACGTTCACATTCCTAAAGACAAAAGAACCAAACTAGAACCCTCTGGGAAGAAAGGAATATTTGTTGGCTACAGTGAAACTACTACAGGATACGAGGTCTACATACCAGGACAAAAATCTATTGACATTAGTAGAGATATCAAATTTGAAGAGGACATTGCTCTCAAACTCTCCACACTTACAGAAGAAGGATCAAATGGGAATCATAGGGATAATATTATAGAAAATAATGAAAATCATGATACTGAGAATTGCAGGGAGAATACACTTCAAGATGATGGGAACTACATTATTGAGACTCAAAGAGAGAACGCAATAGAAAATAATGATCTTTCCTCATCCAATCTTGAAGATGTTGAAATTTATAACAACAAGAAAAGACCACTATGGGCAAGAAAAATCTTTGAAGAAAATAATGTTGAACCAGATGAAATATTTAGAGAACGTAAGAGAACAAGAAATCAGAAATGCTATCTTGCACTTATGGCTGAACTTACAAAATTTGAACCACCTAATGTTAAAGAAGCTTTAGCATGTCAAACCTAAAAAGATGCAATGATCGAAGAATATCGATCTATTGTAAAAAATGATGTTTGGGAAGTAGTACCAAGACCTAAAGGGAAATCAGTCATCTCTTCAAGATGGTTATTCAAAATCAAATATGCTTCAGATGGTAGTATCGAAAAACATAAAGCCAGATTTGTAGCCAGGGGTTTCTCTCAAAAGGCTAGGATTGAATACGAAGAAACCTTTGCTTCGGTTGCTCAATATACTTTTGTGAGAACCATTATCGCCATTGCAACATCTAAAGGGTAGAAGATACATCAGATGGATGTAAAAACAACATTTTTAAATGGTGTTATTGAAGAATAGGTATGTACTGGTGGAGCCCATATCAACAAAGTGATTTACATCCTTTTACGTTTAGGGAAGTTTCTATCTACATATACCCACTTGTCTTTTATAGTTTCTTTTTCCATCCTTGTATTGTCAAAGTGTTATCACATATTTATTCACTTTCATATGTCTTAATTTGCTTAATGTTTGAAGATT
>MU224326.1:3702523-3723092 GCA_018584345.1 Thuja plicata | reverse complement strand
TGTGTTGTTATCTATGATCATGATCTTAAGATTACAATATGTTATAACTTGATCAATAACGATAATGATAAATGAATATTTCCTTTTCATATATATAGATCTATGTGTTATGCCCTAATTTAACTAGAGTGATTATTACTTTAGTGGTGTGATAAGAATATGGGTGTAGGTACTAGTAAGTAAATACATGTCTTTTTAAGTATGTTATGCTTTTGAAAGAGAATTTGAATGAACAATGTTCTAAAAAATGTTGTTTAATACATGTATAATCTTTAAATACTTATATTCTTATTTTTTCCCTTTGACATTAATATATATTTATGATTTCTCTTATTAATCGTCATGAAACAAAAGTTATATTGTTAGTATGTTTACTTATATTACATGCCATTTGTTACTAAAGAAAGATCAGCTCTAAATGATATGTTATCTTTGTTATTGTTAAATTAAAGCAAAACTTTTATCGAAATAAGAAGTTAAATACAAAGGAAGAAAGTTGATAGATATAAAATATCTTTTAGAAGATTTTTTATGCTTTGCGAATATGGAAGGGAGTTTGAATAGATTGATTATAGAATACGTTATTAAGGAATGTTATGTTAATACGTGCTTTCTTATGAGGATATTTCATATTATTATATCTATAGATATTAGTATACACTTATAATTTCTTTTATCAAATCATCATGAGAAAAATTGTATTGATTATGCGTCTACTTAATATGTAATTTTCATATCACTTGATAAGTTTAAATGGTATGATTTATATTGCTATTATTATTATTATTATTATTATTATTATTATTATTATTATTATTGTTAGTATTAAATCAAATCAAAGCATTTATCGAAATGATAACAAATAGGTAGCGCAAAGAAAGACTAACAAGAGTTATAATGCTTTGAATAAATATAAATGAAAGATTATATTATTGATTTTGTTGATTTCAAATGCATTATGATTAATCATTGTTATTTGAAATTCTCCTATATTTATTGATTATTAATGTTAAAGATGATTTCAAAACTATAATTATATTTTGATTATTATTATGACACTGGCGAATAACATAATGACATCGTTATTGTGCAAGGGTGGCAAAGGTGGCAAGGAAAGGAGCATGTCGACATCTTCAAAATGGTGGGCATGATATTCTGCACACCCCAAACAACATGGGCGCCTCCATAGCAAAGGTCGCCATAAACATTAGTTTTCAAAAAACATGATCACCACCTCCATAACATGCTGGTCGATGTATATAGCAGTCGACAAGGATGCTTAAAAATGTTTTTATCACCTTGGATGCCACCTTCGATGCAAGACAAGACAACAAGCATTATCTTTCATGCCATATGCATTCTGCAAAATGATAAGCCACTAACAACAACAGATAGCCTCCACCACGCCACCTTCAGACCAGGGTTGGAAAATGTCTGTAGTCTATAGCGAACAAAACAGCAGAGAAAGAGGCGATTACAAACTTGAGCCTGCGGGGTTTGAAGTGTATGACGATGTCAAAGCACAAATTGAGGTGGAATGTCAGGGCGTTTTGTGTGCTGACATTGTCGCCCTTGTTGCACGAGATGCTGTGGTTGCTGGGAGTGGAGGCCCATCATGGCGCGTGAAAACAGGGTGTAGGGATGGAGTGATACCTCGACTGAGTGAGGTCTTGACCAGCGTTCCTTCACCATTTTGTGACTTCTCACAACATCTTTTGCGAGCAAAGGACTATATGTTAAAGCCCTTGTTGTTCTCTCCGGTGAACATACAGTTGGAATAAGTTTTTGTCCCGCATTCAACAACAGGTCATACAACTTCACAGGAAAAGGAGACATGGATCCTTCCCTAGATCCCGCCTATGCTCAATGTATGAAGACAAAATGTAACAATCAATCAGATATAAGAACTACTGTAACAATGGATCCTAATATCTCCCTCGCTTTTGATAGCCATTACTTTATTAATCTCAAAGAAAAGAAGGGCTTCCTCCAATTTGATGTTGCATTACTGACAAATTCCTTTGCCAAAATGCTTGTTGATTTGTAGATGAACACAAAGATTTTCTTTGAAAACTTTAGGTATTCCATGCAACGTATGTCTGAAATTCAAGTGCTCATGTCTCATACCATCTCCAACACAGTATGGAGGGTTCCTTGCAGCCAGTTTTTATAACAAATGAATCGGTTTGGAAGTTTGTGTAGTTTTCCAACCGAATGGATAATAGATGTAATCAAACATGATGAGAGATTTGTAAATGTAGTTTAAAAATTAATAGTTATAGGTTAGTTTACAACGAAAAGGTGTGATGATCCAATGCAACCTTTCACTTTTATATTTATATTCAATCATAAATCTGCAAATAAAAAATAGAATAATAACATTGAATGATGATACGATGGTTGATGATGAATTCTTGAGGAATGACGAAGTAAGAGAGAGTTGATTTCAGATATTGTATGCAAGAAATTTGATATACATCTTCTTAACAAGTAGAGATAAGTCTGTATTTTTCTTCTATTGTGCAATATTCATTTTTGTTATTTTCTTTACAATCAAGTCCTTCAGATAAGCAAATCAACATTCTTTAAAGTGATAGTTTTGATTTGCGCATGATTCATTTTAAGTTTACATTATGTACTTTCAATTATTTCTTTCTCATTTTCGCATGGTTAAAACCTTATTGATTAAAGTGTTGATAAATTAGTCCGTCATATGAGAAATATCATTAAATTGAAGTACTATTTAGACTTTTAGTTATATGCGCATCTCATTACGCCTTTAAGGTGATAAGCTTTTGTTTTTTAAAGTTGTCTCTGAAGTTGAATATAGGATTGATGATTTATCGACTCTATTGCCCGTATTAAATTAAAGCACTGGTCTTTCTCGTTTCGTTGAATTTGGTATAAGGTTTCATTATTTCAAGCTTTGAGTTATTCTTTCATTTCATCTAATCCAGTTCATATCTTAATCATATCAGGAAAATATTAAAATACATTACATTTCATTAACACATATGTTTTCAATTTTGTGATCTTATTAACACTTTGAGAAGCAGGAGTTGAAGTTATTAGTTATCCGTTGTAGGAAATTTCTAAGAAGACTTTGAAGACAGGTTTTAAAGTGCAAGCCCACCAGCCTTGGTTCTGTGGAATCAGAATTGTAGGAGGTTGTCGAAACCTCGTTCGTTGGCAAACCGCTTGTATTTTTCATCATTGGATAAGAGAAATCCATAGGAAATCTAGTTTGTGGGTTTGAGCACCAACATGTACACAGAACAACCAGAAGGCTTCACTACCCATGAAAGAAATAGTTATCTTTGCAATTTGAAGAAAGCACTCTACGGCCTTAAACAAGCTCCCAGGGCTTGGTATGAACACATAGACAGTTATCTCTCCAAGTTAGGGTACTCTAAAAATGAAGCTGACCCTAATATATACTTCAAAACATCCAAGGGTGAAATGGTAATTCTAGTCCTCTATGTTGATGATTTACTAATAATAGGAGAAGATCATCTTATTGCTAAATGCAAACAAGATCTCACAAACTAATTCGACATGAAGGACCTAGGGTTGTTACACTACTTCTTAGGTTTAGAAGTATCATAGAAAGAAAACTATATTTTCCTAAATCAAAGAAAATACCATGGACATCTTAACTCGGTTTAGAATGATAGAGTGTAAACCATTAACCACACCAATGGAAACAAATCTTCATAAGCTCAAAGATGAAGTAGCAGATTCAAAACCTATAGTTCCTACATATTATAGACAGCTAATTGGATCACTTATGTACTTGGTAAACAGTCGTCCTGATATTTGTTATGCTACAAATGTATTAAGTCATTTCATGTGTGAACCAAAGAAGATCCACTTAACAACTGCTAAACATATTATAAGATACTTATGTGGGACAATTTATATGGGCCTAAAATATAAGAATGTTGAGATACAACTTCAAGTGTTCACTAATTCTGATTGGGTTGTGTTAAACTAGTTTCATTTTTCTATCGCTGATGTCTTTTTGTTTATTTCTCCTCTTTGTTATGAAGTTTCGGGTTTTGAAAGTCAATTTGAACTTTAAAATGTTCAAATTCACATGTTCAAATTTGGCTTGTGCGTCTAGCATATTCATGCCTTCGTTTCGGCTAGCTTCCCTTTAGGTGATTTTCCTCAATTTAAACTTTCAATTGAACTTTGAGAGTTCAAATTCAAAAATTCAAATTACACAAGTGCAAGCGAAAGTTAAGTCTTTGTTGTCAATATAAGAAGTCGTCACGTCTTTGGTCAGGTCTATCCTTTCAATTTGAACTTTCAATTGAACTTTCAAAGTTCCATTTCAAAAGTTCAAATCTAAAGAATTTCTTTTCAGATCCGTAACGGATTTCATAATAAATGAAGGTAATGATGGTACGGATAAAAGAATAAGCTAGCGTATTTCAAATTGTAATCAACCATACCTTTTCTGGGAGAATTAATCATTATGGTGCAAAATCTAAGGGTGTGAAGAGACAGTTAACTAATGAGATGTCAGAACAATGTCACTTTGACATTTAGTTCGCGCAGATGAAATGAAAGTTTATGCATTCCGTGAATCCATGCAGATCTTTTGCCTTTATAAACGAAGGTTATATTTCTTTTCTCTCACTCAGTCTTGATTTCTTTCATCATCATAGAGCCAGAGAGACAAAGGAGGTAGTTTCAAGGTTGCAACACTGAAATTTTTATGAGTTCTGGTGAGTCATCGAAATCTGAACTTCTAGCTTAAGCAGTCTGTTGAAGAGTAGCAAGTTTTCAAGTTTTTTCTTGAATTCCTTGTCTTCTTGTTCTGGAATTTTTATTGTTAGATAAGATGAAGTATAATAGGCCTTCATTGCCTAAGTTGAAGTCCTCTTCTAGTCTAGTTAGTTCTCTTCCAGAGTTAGAAGACATAGCCCTTCTCAATGTAACTATTGAAGAAATTCTTGAAAGATTGAGAAATCCCCGGAAAGGTTCTATAGTAGAAAAAACCAGCTAGAGCGGTTTGATTGAAGTCGCTGCTTTTCAAACTATAACCTTTTGCTCGGAGCTGGTTATGGAATGTATGAATTGGAAATGAGAAGTGTATTCGCACTAATTCTGGAGAGGTTTTAGTAAGAATTGATAGGGAAACAGTAATGTCTTCCATGGGAATTCCAGATAAGGAAGAATATGAAGCATGGACTATTGGTACAGCTTATTCATTCTTCACAGAGAAGAAGAAACAATACAAAAATGTAATTGCAAAGGCCTGGTTCCTAGATTCTAAGAGGGGTAGCTCCCATCTTCCAAAACCTCTTACCCGTGAGCACCTTATCCCTGAGATAAAAGATCTGGTTTTTCTATTAAACAGGGTTAAGGGAAATCAACATACCTTTCACTGGGAAGACTAGATATTATTTTATATACAATTGATAACGAAAGGAGAGAAATTCCTAGACTAGGGTGAGCTTATTGCCGAGAAATTGCATGAAGGGTTAGCTAACTTCCTCGACATGAGAGGTTTCTACATGTCCTCTTTCTTGTTTTACATTCTAGCTAGTTCCAGACAATGGCCTGGGTTACCTCATGAACCCTTATCACCAGGAATTAAGATTTATGATTATTATCCCCTGCTGCAGCTGAACAGATGTTCAGAGAATTTTCTCAGAGTAAATGATGTATTTTTGGGCCGTGTGGTTTTTGAATTACGTGGCTTACACAAAAGGTTGTCTGATGAAGCCATACAACTAATTCAAACTTATGGCAGTTTCTTTATTTAATTTCCCAGATTTACTTATATTAGAGTTGGTGGATTCAAGGGAAAGCCTTTCAGGTTGCTTAAATATGTGCTAGATCACTTGGTACTCGCAGAGGTTTGCAGAAAATTAGAAATTATAGATAAAATCTTAAAAGGAGATCAACCTTTGAGAATTTATTTTCCTATAGAAATGGGACATTACTGTTGTAAGTCCACCTCAGATGCCCTGAATTTAGTAGCAAAACTCAAGAACTTTAAACTCAGAACATATATTGCATGCCCAAAATTTGACAATAAGGGTTTTGCTAAGTCTTATTTGGGCATGAAAGCCCACTCACATAGCTCAATTGGAAGACTACTAGGAGGATTTCGAAGATGAGTTTGAAGTTCGCAAGAGATTGTGGTCTCACCTCACTTTAAGGAAAATTGTAGGAATGAAACTTCCTATGAGCATTAAAGGAGTAACAAAGTATGAAGATGAGGAAGTGTTGGATTCTGAATTCAGCAGCAGGGTGCAGAATGAACCCTTGGAAGAAATAGATTGGAATAGATAAGAAGAGGATAGTATTCAACACAGAATTTGTAATGTCATCAGAAGAACACAAAAATGGTTGAGGGATAAAATATTGGGCAAGTTAAAGATGCTTGAACCAGATATTCATATACAAACCCAGAGTACTTTGTCTCCCAAAAATGAAACCCCTCCTCCTAATCTTCTTGTCAAACTTGATATTGCAGGTTCAGTTGATTTGCAGGTCAATCTATCAAAGAAGACTTCCTCAGCTGCAAAATCTACAACTCAAGCAAGGATTGCAGGTTCCAGGAGAAAAAGGCTGATGAAATTTGCAATCAACCCTAGAGTTGTAGAGTTGGACACTATTGAAGAGGAACAAACCACAATGGAAGATCATACCTTAGATGTGATGAATTTGGCTAGCATTGAAGGTGATGGAGGAGTGAGCAAGGAATAGAGCACCAATGACACTTTATCTGTTGATTCAACTGTGTTGCAGATCCCCCTGCTAAAGATTTGGCAAATACACCAGCATGGCTTCGCACCTCTATCAACAAAAAGAGGAGCGTCATTCCAATTTATTTGCTTGATAATGACATGGTAAGTAGATGTTTAGGCAAGGAAGTGAAGATTAAAAAACCTAAAACTGAGGCAATGATTGATACAGATGCTAAGATAGGACACTGAAATTGTCATTCCTAAGAGTGAGAAGAATTTAGACGAGATAACAATTGATGATTTTAAGGTCAAAATGGTTGATCTGGGAGTTGAAACTCGTGCAACATATTTTAAACATCTGGAATCCTCCAACAAGAAAATTGTATAGAGGGCCTAGAAAGATGAAAAGTTTAAGCAGAAAATGAAATCAATAATCTCACAAATGGTTGAATACATCTATTCCATTCATCATCCAGATCAGGTCTTACCAACACAGACCTTGTTGGCCTTTGATATGAAATCTCTGAATAATCAACAGATGAAGGAACAGATTATGTGTAACAAGTCGATTGCTGAAGCATACTCATGTTGGTTAGATTTAGTGATTGATCGTGGAAGAAAATATATAGGTGATCTCAGCAAAATCTATGAAGATGTTGTTATTGCTAAAGATAGTCTGAATGCAGAGGTGACTAAATGGGACAAAGAAAAGAATTAGTGGATGGCACTGATGGCCCAGATGAAAGAAGTCAAGAAATATGGTGTGATGAAATTCCTATTTGAGGCCAATCCCAGGATTCGATGATGAAATCCTTTTTGTTTTGTAGGATCATTTAGACTAGAGAAACTCTATTATAAAATAGGGTATTGAAGAATCTGCCAAATTGATGAAATAACTCATTGCCTTGACAGGTATAATGAATAACGACCTCGGATTCATCAAAGTGCAGTTGTTCAAAGAGGATGGTAAAACCTTGTAGAATCTAGATGAAATGAATCAAGCATTCAAAGACAGAGTTTGTGTGGTGAAAGAGATAAAAACGGTTACACCTAAAGAATTCTCCTATGCAGCCGAAATGGAATCAATGTTGATTGTATGTCAAGACCATCTGAAGTCGCACAAAGATAAAGTTGTGTTGGTTCGTAGGGAGAATAAAGTGTGAAAACAAATAATTTCACACATTGGTGTACCTAATCACCAACTAGTGGTTAGGTTTTCAACTGAACATCTAGAGTGGAGGAAACTGTAGGCCTAGTCTTCACTAACCACGACAACACTATAGACCGAGATACTATGCGAGATAGTAGGACATGACCATTTTTTAGGTTGCTTATTTATGTTGCTTAATTTTCCTGTTGAACTTTGATTTTTTACTCCTTCGCGGAGTTAGTTTCTGAAATTCCAAAAAACAATTTATTTTCTCATGGTATATATGGCTTATTATGACCGATAAAAAGGGGTCAGCCAAATTTTGCAATCCTATTTTTAGTAAGTTCTTGGTATTGCCAGATACTTGAAAATTTTTATGATTTGAAAGATATTTTGATCTGTTGGTTGAAATATAACACATATATCTATATATCGCAACTTTGGTGTGTTCATATGAGTTTATGAATGCAAGATTCTGTTGGAATTTCATTTGTAATCGTGATATGTGATTATGTTTCATTCAGATTGTGAAGTGTATTTAGAATATTTGTAATTTTATCTTAAAATAGCTGTGGATGTTAGTCTTTCGGCTAAATCTTAGTTCTTCATTGCAGTAACTTTATTTGATCTGTATTTCATGTTAGATTTGATGATTGAACCTTTGATACTTTAGGGTAAAAAGTATTATCTATGAAATTTTCTTTATTGATTCATGGAAAGCATAATTGAAAATTATTGAAGAGGGAGTTGCACCTGTATGTAGAGGGATTTGACCATCAAAGTGAATCTCAACAGTTAATTGATTGATTTTTCCCATAGGGATATAGAGGCTTGTTATAATTGATCATCTTTGATTTCTTTTGGGGATAAATCTGTTAACTAACAGGCTAGAAATTTAATCGATCGTAAAAGCACTACAGGATGTTGCTTCAGCCTTGGATGAACAATGATTTCTTGGTTCAGTAGAAAACAGTCAGTAGTTGCTCAAAGTTCTACTGAAGAAGAATATATGGCCGCTTCAATGGGAGCTCGAGAAGCATTATGGTTAAGGAAGTTATCATTTGGATTGTTTGGCAAGCCTCTCAAACCTACAGTAATTCATTGTGACAATCAAAGTTGCATTAAACTTTCTGTAAATCCTATTTTTCACAGTCACTCCAAACACATAGAAATTCCTTACCACTGCATCAGAGATATGGTAGACAGAGATATTATCAAATTGGTCTACATCAGTATTGAAGAACAAATTGCTGATATCTTTACCAAGCCTCTTGCAAAGTTGAAAATTGAGTACTTCAGAAAGAAACTTGGTATGATTAAGTTGTGATTAATTTTTAGATTAAATCTCACTATTGTGCAAATTAATGTATTCATGAATAAAATAAATATTACAATATTGTGTTTTTTGAAAGGTGACGATCTTTCATGTGTGAGATCATTAGTGTAAGGTGACGACCTACAATGATGTGACCTATTTATGTTATCATTTAAATCTAGTTCTGAATTTATTCGGGGATTATGATAACATGTGCCTCAAGTTTTGATCTGAATTACATCGGATATCTTGACACTATTACTTATCACAAATCTAGTTTCAAATTGAGTCGGGGATCACATAACACTTACATCTTGAGATATTGATTCTGATCAATCCTCTCTTGCTAAGAGGGAGTGTTAAATAATAGCTTTGATATGATTGACTTATGTGTGTGTCTGTAATATATATATATATATTCGATATGATTAATTACATTAACATAAAGCGAATCAGATTCTTCATATTCGACAAGGGTGTTATATCAACCGTGGTTGATGCATTACATAGATTACATATGTGTTACGATAACTATCATACGATAGTTATCGTAACTCATGAGTGTTATACAAACAATGCTTTACTTTATGAATAAACAACATCATGTGAAATGGCATGTCTATGTAAAGACATGACCATACGTGGCATAAGCCACATACAGTCATGTTTGTACATAGACATGACTGTTATGTTTTATATTTATATATTTTTGTATATGTTGTGGAAACATATCAATTACAGAGTTCATATTACTACTACAACGTATACAAAGAACATGCATTTGTATTTATAATTCAATGAATATTCAGAAATATATTTTGTGATCAAATAGCATATGAGATTCTCTCTATTAAAGATCTGAATTCCTAACAGGTTGCACTTGATACTCATCGCAAGACTAAGTGCTCTTGGGCTTCCTATTCATATATGTAGCTAATACATGCAGCCATGACCTTTCCAATATGTTCAAAATCATTAACTTGTCTTGTAATTCCTCAAAACTGATAATTTATTATGAGTCATAACATGAAAATATTGTGGATATATAGCTTATAACAACATTTGTTATACCTTGTGCCAATTAAAATTTTCCACTCATGTCATTTGCAAAATTATGAGGATGAAGTTGTAACATGGTTAAAAGATGTGTTTTCATGCATAGTTGTTTTCGAATCATGATTGCAAAACTCTCTACATTTAGCCCTTCATGAAACTCAATATGTAATACCCACAAAAAGTTTCATTGGGATAATCATCACTTTTGAAAAATTTAGGAAGTTCTTAGGCCCTTTGCATATGTAACTACATACTACTTTGCATGGAATGGAAGATGCAATCTCGCCCAAAATCTCTGATTTCATTTTGTTTTAAGTCCTTCCTTATTTCCAAGTTGGAGGTTTTTGTACCCATTACAAGTACTGCTACATGTAATAAAAAATGTAACCATCTCAATAAGCTCCCTACTCAGTCATATCCAATGTCGAGGTTTTCACACCAACTACATGTTTAGTTGCATGTAGTGAAACACACAATTGCATCCAAAACTTCCATTTGTATAATTTACGAATCATAATTTTTTTACCTCAATTACATATTTTGTTACCTGCAGTCAAATGTGTAGTCGCATCAAAAAACTTCCTACAATATCATTTTTGAGAAATAAATTCCAAGTGTAGGCGGAACTTTTTGACCCAACTGCACAATGAACTACATATGTAACTACATGCAAATCAAATTGTAGTTGGGTCTAAAACTCTAGATTTCACTTAAAGTCTTTTATTTTTCCCATGTAGTAGGAATGTTTGGCCCAACTACGTAAGTTGTTGCATGTTTGAACTACACTTGCACCTTTATCTACAGTACACCTCAAAACCCCCCAAAATGCAATCATGGCCCACAAAAGCATCTTTTTCATTTGAGTCTTGTTTAAAGCCTTGTTTGCACACACGATTTATCAGGTTTCAAAAATCAAATATGTGATCTAAAGGGAGAATAGTATGGAATTAACATCAATATTTTCTGATGTTACACTATTTTGGTCTTTTTATCTCAGTACTACAAGTGTTCATCAAATGTTAGAAGGGCCAATTCCTACTTCTAAGAAAATGATGAAATAACAGTATCATAAATATTTGACAGCTGTCATTCCTACTTCAGTAGTCTCACATAAGATGAGATTAAAGATATAGAAGTAGAGCATGTAGATATGGTTGAATTCATTCAAAGGACAGAAGTAGTAAATCCGAAGGATAGATGATGAAAATTCTCAAGAACCATATGCACATGCTCTCAACTTTTCTTGTAGCAATGTTAGAACTTGAGTTTGTTCTGGCTTGCGCATCACACTTTGACAAAGAGACTCAAACAATTAGGGATGCAAAAGGTAAAATAGTCACGAGGTTAGATTTAGAGGCTATTGACATAACCTTTCATGTTCCTTGTGCACCAGTGTATGCAAACATTTCTCATGAGAAGGCTCTCGATTATTGGTATGAGAGAGAAGATTTTTGTAGCAGAGAAATCAATGCGCTTTGGTTTGTTAAACCAAGGCAATCAATTTCATCTTGGTGGCCCGCTACTTTGTTCAAAACGAAGTTCAAAGAGGAGATCAATGACATGATTACTCTTCTAGGCAGATTGTGTGGTTTGAAGAAATCCAATATTTTTTAGCCTTGGATGTTTCAATATATTGCCATTATTAAGAAAGAAAAGCAACACATATTTTGGACAGAGTTAATCAATGACTCTGTGTGTCAGCTATTGTTAGAGGTATCCACTACTATGACATTTTACATGAGTTCCTATCTTTTGTATATTTTTGCAGCTTTCCGAGCATTACCAGGATTATCCAATGATGGGGATAAGAGTAAGCTTCCAGCATGGAAATATTTCACTAAGTTACCCATGTCCACGGGGAGGCATCATTATTGCAGACTTCAAGATGCTTTCTTTGGCAAATTCATGTGTCAGTTTGACAGAACACTTGAGAACGGGAGGGTTTTAGAGGTAGCATGGTGAAAGGCAAATTAGTACGGATGTATGTTCCTACAATTCCCAAATTTTACTTACATGAGAGTCAGGTGCTTTGATGATCATCCGTACATGTTGCCTAGATATCCAGCTGATAAGATTGTTCTGATGGAGCTGGGAAGAATACTGATGTATGTACATACTAGATAGTATGCATCGCATAAGACTAGATTTTCTATTTCCACTCAGCATCCCTTGGTAATTGGTAAGTATTCACTTACTTATTCACAAAAGGCAATGGAGATCGAGTTGCAGTAAATTAAACTCAAAAAGTTTAAAATCTGAGATGATTTTGCCTATCGATGTATGAAGGACAAGATCAAGAGATCTTTCACTCATGTTCACCAAATTGAAGATGTCTAGGTAGATATCCATACATATAAGGATATCAGAAGGATGGATTAGTGGAGGCTTACCATAGAAACAATCATTGACATGAATCTTGCTGATATTTCTAATGGAATGGAGGATGATGGGGATATATTGGATCCATAGTATGAGAGAGTAAGGGTAGTAGCTCAGGATCCTCTCCTAATTCAGTGGTCGTTGAAGGAGAATTTTTCCATAACTGAAAGGTTTCAATCCATTATGGCTAATACTCACACTTGGGTTAAGCGTACAAGTATTAAGATGAGAAGGTTTTAATCAGGGTCAGATGATGATACATCCAGACCTGTGGGTCGAAGATCAGAGGTGAGAACTAAGAATAAGGATAATGCATCCTCCTCTGGAACTATGCTGAAATTGAAGCTCAAATAAAAATAGAAGACTCACGAAGATTCTCTGGACAAAAGAAAAGAATGAGTCATGATTCAAAAAAATCTTTAAGGAGAAGATATTCAGTAGGAAGATGAAGTACAAATACTTCCAGTAGTAACAGATGCACAATATACCCCTGTGGAAACTACATAGGAATTCATTCTTGTAGATGTATCTGGTTTTACTACTGATGTTGATGTTGACACATTCTCTACCATCTTGACACCTACAGTTGCATCTCTTGCATCTTTACAAGTCACTGAGTCGATTCATATTGAGCCTCGTGAAGACCTGCCTAGTGTGTTTTCTTATAGTTCTCATCTACCTTCACCTGTGATTCTTTTTGTAGAAGGTTACTCTACCTTGAGTGATTATGACATGTTTATGTCAGAGTCAATGCCTTAAGTCATTCCAGGAACTACCCCTATTGTTGTCCAAACTGAAGCACCAAAAATTATCTCTACTATGGTATGTACTCGATCGGGCCCATTGTAGCCTACAGATGAAGAGACTCAAGTTATTCTCTCTAATATATCTTCTTGGCTAAGTACAGTTGTTCCTAAAAGAAAGAAACTGGAAGTTTGTCTAGATAACTTTGATTTTAAGTAGCTAAAGCGAGTCAGGACCAAGGGTGTCAAGAGAGCTAGAACTGTGTCAAGGGTTCGAGTTGACAATGAAAAAAGATATATGTGGAGATATTGGAACCTCTTGCAGATAAGCCTCATGATGAAATGTAGCTTGCTTATTTTAGAATCACTAGGCTTGATTTGGGTAAGCAGACACATGTTGGTTTGGTCAATGATGCCCAAGAATTTGTAGTGCTACTGGCACAAGAGTGCGAAGAGCTTAAGAGGAAGAAAGACTTGTTGAAGGAGAAAAATGAGTTACTCATGGAAATAATTTGAAAGATTAATATAGCTTCGCAATAGGTTGGTCCATTAGCATCCTCTATTGCATAGGAATCTGTCAGGCAGGTTGAGAGAGCTAGGGAGATGGTTGCAACCATTAATGCATGGGTGGATCAGATGACGCTTCGGGGAACAGAGTTGTTCAAGAAAGCACTCCATGTGCTCACATGTGCCAGGAAAGCGACATCCCATTTGAAGGGAGTATGAGGAAATTTTACTCAAGAGTTGGAGTCACTTGAGTAGGACTTGGAGGCTTGAAACATATTTTCAAACTTGAAACTGGAGATATTGTGCGAGAATGGGGTAATACTCTCTTGAGAGATAATTACATTAGATCCAAGGAGCTTTTGGTGAACAAGGGCCAAGTCATTGAAAACCTAATTACATACTTGAATGCGACAATAGAAATGTGTCGAAAGGGAGCAAAGGGTCAGCACCTAGTTTGTAAAGATAGCATGCAAATTGGTAGGCGATGACTATGATTTAATTGTAGAAGATATTGTTGTCTCATAGCTCTTTCTAATGATTCACCTAGAGCTTGAGGTGGATCACTTCACTCTAACTTCCATTCACAAGCTCACAGGTTACCAAACTTCACTCAATTTTCTTCAAACTATTCTTGAAGAAAGCGGTGTCATAATTTCCAGATGTTTAGATACAGTCTTCAGGACAACTGCTATTACAGATAATGTTAATGATTGTAGCTTCGATCGGATGATTCCAATCAATGAAATCAAATGTTTGAGTGGACTATTGACCTTAAACATTTGATATCTATCCTCCTCTATTATCATGAAGCATTATTAATCTTGATGATAATCATTGAGATGACATATATATTATATATACGTAATATATATGTACATATATATGAGAGATATATTATATATATAATATATATACTATAAATATTATATATATATAATGATGATAATACACAAAATAAGAGTTCATGTGTGACATCGACTATAATGTTGATTATGAGAATCAACTTAATAATCAATGAAAGCAACAATAAATGGAAATGCAAGAATCAATAAAGGCATAGTCATTATCGAATGTGATGAGTACAGTCAACATGGGCTGTAGTTATCACAGCCGATAACCACTATCGACCATACACATCACTGGTATCAATATATATTATGAACATCGATATTGATATCTACTGTGATGATCACAGTCGGTATCGACTGTGGTTATCACATTCGATACCCATATCAACTGTCGATGTCATATATTATATGTGAGTCGATTACTATATCGACTATCTTGCATCATCGTTATTAAGTTGAAAATCGATCATTATCGATTAGATTCAATGGTATATGTTATCAGTAACAAACGAATGATTAAAATAATTATCAAAAGACATGTCTCATGTAGAGACATGTCTCTACATGAACAAAGTTCATGAAGAGTCATGTCCCTACAAGATACATGTCCCATTATATCATATATATATACACACACATCGAAAGAGTAACTTGGAAAATACATAAATCGACAAGTATTATTACAAGTTACAATAGAGATCCATATCAAGTATTCTCAAGAAAAGAAGTATATCATTATTGTATTTGAAGTTCATAGTTTTCTATTAGATCTACATTATCATCATATAGGCAATCTCATAGAAGTTATAATATTATTCTAACACTAGTACACTTTAGTTTCACTATACATACATCAAGGAAATAAAATAGAAAAATTAAAATTTCCTCTATTCCAAATCTGATCACATCTTAACACGGTATTAGAGCTAGCTTAAAGAAAAGATATGAGGCTCTATAAAACTATAGTCAAGCAAAATGGTGAGTGAAGTTATATTTGAAGATAAACTAGAAGGCGCCACAAATTTTGTATCATGGAAATTCAAAAATAATGATGGCACTAAGAGAACAAGACCTAAACACATATGTGGAAAGGGTTGTACCTGTACCAGATGATAATGATGAGAAAACTCTATGGATCAAAAATAACAACCAAGCCATGAAGATTCTAGTAGATACAGTAAAGGATCATATAGTTCCTATTCTATCAAAATTAGATACTGCATATCGAATGTTCAAAACTGTAGAAGACATGTATGAGATAAATAACACTAGTAGGGCTCTTGTCCTTAAAACACAACTACATCATGTCAAGATGAACAAACGCAAAAAAACCATGTCTTACTTCATGAGGATAAGATAGATAAGTGATAAACTATCCACTATTGCTCATTATATTGACAATGAAGAATTACCAATGCTGGACCTAAATGGTTTACCTACTTCTTGGGAAGCATTCCTACAAGGGATAAGTTCCAGACCCAAATTTCCTAAGTTTGATCGATTAAAGGCCGAATACATTCAAGAAGAAGCAAGATTGATTGCAAGAGGAATTGGGGTAAACATTTCTAATAGATAAATTCAAGTCCTTAATGTAAATTCCCACAAGAAAGGACATAGTGCCTATATAAACTATCCACTTCTCCCTCTCAATCCTTAATCCATGATTTATCTTCTACTAATGAAATATGGCATAGAAGGTTAGGACATCTTCACTTTTGTGCCCTATCTTCTATGATAAATATTGTAAATGGTATATTTAAATTAAATCAAGATCATGAAGGGGTTTGCAAGGGTTGTGTTTTAGGAAAGAACTCCAAGGGTGCTTTCCATAATAGTGAGAGTAGATCCAAAAATTAACTTGAACTTATCCATTCCGATTTATGTGGACCAATGACAGTAGTCTTGCTAGTAGGATTTTTGCATTATGTTTATTTTGTTGATGACTGCTCTATGAAAAC
This sequence comes from Thuja plicata, assembly GCA_018584345.1. Taxonomy (NCBI): domain Eukaryota; kingdom Viridiplantae; phylum Streptophyta; class Pinopsida; order Cupressales; family Cupressaceae; genus Thuja; species Thuja plicata. Next base: position 3,706,429 of record MU224326.1, on the reverse strand, counting down.
TTGGATTTACTTTCTAAAGTGTAAAGAATCAAATGAAGTTCTAACTAAATTTAAGGAATTCAAAGCCTTAGTTAAAAACATGTCCGGGAAAAGAATCAAAACCCTAAGGTCAAATAATGGAGGAGAATACATCTCTGATAATTTTAAAGAATTTTTTAATTCGACTGGGATTAAGAGGGAGTACATTGTTCCTTAGAACCCTCAACAAAATGGGGTAGCTGAAAGGAAAAATAGAACCATAGTAGAAGCAACAAAAGCTATGATGCATGAGAAAAACCTTCATACCTCATTTTGGCTTGAAGCCTCCAGCACAACTATTTATATCAAAAATAGATGTCCTCACTCTATTGTAGACAATAAAACCGTTAAAGAAGCCTTCATTGGGACTAGACCTGACATAAGTCATCTTAGGATATTTGGTTTTCATGTCTATATCCATATTCCTAATGAGAAAAGGACCAAATTAGAACCATGAGGGAAGAGTGGGAAATTTGTTGGGTATAGTGAAAAATCTAAAGCCTTCAGGATATACATACCTAGTCAAAACTTAATTGAACTTAGCATAGATGTAACCTTCCAAGAAGACGTTTCTTTTAAGAGGTCTAAAGATATTATGGAAATAGTTGAAGAAAATCCTCAAGAAGATCTTAATCCTTAGCTTCAAAGGGAGACTCCTATAGAGAATGATAATGAACCATTGAACTCTACTCTTGAAACTAGAGATTCAATCATTAATCATAAGAAACCACTCTAGGAAAGGAAAATAATTGAAGAAGCAGATATTTATGGAGCTTCTGAGGGTACTTTCAGGGAAAGGAAGAAACTTAATAGAGACTCCAACTATGTTTCTCTCATGAGTGAACTTATCAAATCTAAACCTTCAAATGTTGAGGAAGCACTTCAAAAGCAAGTATGGAAGGATGTCATGGTTGAAGAATACCAATCTGTCATAAAGAATGATGTCTAGGACATTGTGCCAAGACCTAAAGACAAACCAGTTGTCTCATCTAAATGGCTATTCAAAATCAAACATGCATGTGATGGAAGTAGTGAAAAACATAAAGTCATATTTGTTGCGAGAGGATTCTCCCAGAACGAAGGGATTGATTATGAAGAGACTCTTTCCCTAGTTGCTCGATACACCTCTTTCAGAGGTGTTATTGCTACTGTCGCATCTAAAGGATGGAAAGTTCACCAGATGTATGTAATGACAACCTTCCTTAATGGGATCATTGAAGAGGAAGTGTACTTGGAACAACTAGAGGGATTTATGATTCATGATAGTACGTCTCATGTTTGCAAGTTAAAGAAGGCTTTATATGGGCTCAAACATGCTCCTCGAGCCTGGTATGAAAGGATATGCATCTATCTCTCCAAATTGGGGTTTTCCAAGAATGAAGCAGGCCCTAATCTATACTTTAAGGTAATAAATGGTGATATGTTGATTCTCATTTTATATGTTGACGATTTTCTAATCACATAAAAAGATCATCTAATCATTGAATGTAAGCAAGACCTTGCTTCTGAATTTGACATGAACATTTGGGAATATTACCTTACTTCCTTGGTTTAGAAGTATGGAAAAGGGATAATTACATTATCTTAAATCAAGGAAAATACACTATTGATATATTAAAGAGGTTTGGAATGGTGGATAAAAAACCTATGTCAACACCTATGGAGACAAATTTTTGCTAACTCAAAGAAGTAGCTTCACAATCAGAATTAGCAGATACTACTCTCTATCGTCAAATAATTGGGTCATTAATGTATTTGGTCAACACCAGACCAGACATTTTCTATGCAACAAATGCGCTCAGTCAGATCATGAGTGAACTTAGAAAATTGCATATGGTTGCAACAAAACACATATTGAGATATCTTCATGGAACCATTGGACTTGGATTAAAGTATGATAATGTTGATCTAAACCTCCATGGATATTCATACTCAGATTGGGTTGGAAATTTTGTAGATCAAATACTTGAAGATGTTGTTTCAATTTAGGTTCTGCCATGATATCCTGGTTCAGCAAAAAGGAATCCTCAGTTGCACAAAGCTCCACTAAAGTTGAATACGTTGTTGCATCTATGTGAGCTCGAGAAGCAGTATGGATAAGAAAGCTATTTGTTGGATTGTTTGGACAAGCCTTGGATTCCACTATTATTCATTGTGATAATCAAAGTTGCATAAAACTTTTCGGGAACCATGTATTTCACGATAGGTCCAAACACATTGAGATCCCTTATCACTATGTTAGAGACTTGGTGGAGAGAAATGTTCTTCAGTTGATATATAATAGTACAGATGAGCAAACTGTAGATATTCTAACCAAGCCTCTCTCAAAGACAAAAGTGGATCACTTTAGAGTTAAGCTTGGTATGGTAAGAATTTGTAATTGAGGTTGAGACTCTACCATTGTACTAATGACTTATATATAAGATATTTAATTTATCATTTTTATGATGTGAGTTATTACATGATATTGTTGAAACTTTCTGAAAGGTGACGATCTTTCAATGAAGTTTTCTTATGGTTACTATTGTAAAGTGATGACTTTGACATAGTTTAACCTACTATCATGACGGATACCATATGGTTTATATCCACTAACACATCATGTTAGTTCATATCTTTTATCTAATGTTAACTAAGTAGTGTGCAACTACATGAGTTATATTATTGAGATATGTCATGGTGGATGTTATGAGACGTAACATCCGTGGATATGCCATGCAATGATATCTTCTCTAGTAGGCTTCATGAGACGTGATGGCAGTGCGCGTACCAGAAAAGATGAGTATGGAAAAATATCATATGGTTGATATTTTTGAACAATGCATGCTCGTGATGATACCGTGAAGTAAAATCTGTTATGGTGGATGTCATTTTTTATATCTGTGTAGACCATAACCCTCAATGTTACATAGAGGAAATCATTGATACAGTAGTTCGCTGTATCACATGGATAGAAATAATCCTTCTTAGCTAAGAGGGAGTGTTAATGATTGTAGCTTCAATCAGATGATTCCAATCGATGAAATCAAATGTTTGAATTGCCTATCGGCCTTAAACATTTGACATCTATCCTCCTCTATTATCATCAAGCATTATTAATATTGATGACAATCATTGAGATGACATATATATTATACATACATTATATGTGTGTGTGTGTGTCTACAAACACACACACACACATTTATATACATAATGATGATAATACACTAAACAAGAATTCATGTGTGACATCGACTATAATGTCGATTATGAGAATCAACTTAATAATTAATGAAACCAACAATAAATGGAAATGCAAGAATCAATAAAGGTATAGTCGATATCGACTGTGACGATCACAGTCAACATGGACTGTGGTTATCACAGTCGATAACCACTATCAGCCATACACATCATTGGTATCAATATATATATTATGAACATCTATATTGTGATTGACTGTGATGATCACAATCGGTATCGACTGTGGTTATCACAGTCGATACCCATATCGACTGTCGTTGTCATATATTATGTGTCGATTACTATATCGACTATCTTGCAACATCTTTATTAAGTTTTAAATTGATCGTTATCGATTAGATTCAATGGTATATGTTATCGGTAACAAATGAATACTTAAATAATTATTGTTCAGGCTTAGAATTGTCACCCTAACTCAGGCATTAGGGCTACACGACAATTCCATCCTAACAATGGAAACCTCTCCTAGCTGTGGGTAGACTATGAATGAAGACAAATCTCCAGTTTCTAGGCCGGTTCCTATAAAATATGGTATATCACTTCCTGATTGAAAACTGAATTGGGAAAAAGGAGAAAGGGATTTGTAACTAAACTTGCATAAAAGAAAGGTGATACACCAAGGATATTTAGACTCTTTTTGAA
>MU224326.1:3658072-3687463 GCA_018584345.1 Thuja plicata | reverse complement strand
AAGAAAAGAAGTATATCATTATTGTATTTGAAGTTCATAGTTTTCTATTAGATCTAAATTATCATCATATAGGCAATCTCATAGAAGTTAGAATATTATTCTAACACTAGTACACTATAGTTTCACTATACATACATCAATGAAATAACATCAAAAAAATTAAAATATCCTCTATTCCAAATCTAACCACATCTTAATAGAGAACACCATTGGGCCAAATCCGAATGATATTCAGGAAGGCATTCACAGGTTTCAGGATTTCATGGCACATAATGGAGAAGAGTGAAGAGTGCTTTCGAGCATTCAATTAGTTTTCTCATTGCTTTCTAGGATTTTAGATATGCATTTTGTTTTTAGTTTGACAAGTTACATGTAAATTATAAAACTATAATTGCATATGTAGTCAAACGTGCAAAGCAAAAATTTGCAATTACATAACTCATTACATGTAATCACATTACATAGGAATGTAATGTTGAATAAGTCAATTGTAGGTAGTTAGTTGTTGAATAAGTCTCGATTAGTTGGGTTTCTCCCACTTTTCGCTCTCAGTCTCTCACCTATAAACAAAGGAGGGTGCTCATTGTAATTTTTTATCTATATGCATTGCAAGAAAGCTATGGTGAAATTGTGCAAGTACAAACTTTGCTTTAATTTGTGCAAGTTAACTTTGGAGTGATTAAAAAGTGAGTATTTTCAATCTTTGAGTTGAGGAAGCTTGTGGAATTATTTGTATTTCTATAAGGAGAATCTTGAATCTGATTTTGTATAGACTTTGCGCTATAATTGTCAATTTGAGTTAGTTACAAGTTAATGCATAGACTTTGAGTTGTGATTCATAATTATATTAGAAGTAGAAAAGAAGTTTCATGTGTTTTAAGTCTTTGTGCTTATCCTATTGCAGTTTTGTAGTTTGAAATTATTTCAGGATAGTGTATAAGTCTGTGAGCTTATATATATTCCTTAGTCTACTATCAACTAGTATGCTTAGCAATTAATCTTTCAGTTAATTCTGAGTTTATTGGTATTATTGCTTCAACTCGTATTTAGAAGTGAAATTGTTAAAAGTCTCCAAGTTCATAGAGTTCGTATTTGTGAAAGTGAAATCCTTCCTGAAGAAAGAGGAAGTGATACGTGTAACGCCAATTTTAGGTTAAAATGTGAGTTTCTTGTTAGGTTCTAGTTGAGTTAGCAACAATAAGAAGGGTGCCTCCCCTAAGTTGAGAGGAGAGATTTGTTCTCACATACTATGTCTAAATAGCTCATTTTGAAAGTAATGTGCCTATGACTACTTACAAAAGTTGAGACACCAATACCTTTTTATTATTGAAAAGTTGAGACACCATTTTCCTAATAAGTTACAAGTCGAAATGGGTTAAGATACCTCTTAGGCATCCACTTTTGAGAATGTGAAAATCCATGAGTTGGGCGCCCAAGATTGCAAGGTGGAAGGTTGTTCGGTATGTCATCTAAAGATACATCAGATATTTACGCAACATCCAAGAAGTTAAAGAGTTGAGTGGCTATGGGATAGGCATCCACGTTGGAGCCATATGAATTATATTATTTTATTATCATGTCAGTGGGTTGTCCATCATCCTAGGCAAGGGTTTTTTGCAAGTGATTTCTTGTCTCTTATTTCTAGTTACCACAATGGTTTTCCCTACAAGTTCCTATAAATTGGAGCCATGAGATGAATTTTTTATTTTAAGTTCTTGCAGATAACAAGGTGTGGCCAAATTGATGAGAAGATAGTAGTGAAATGTATTATTGTACATCTCTTTGTTGAAAATTAATTATATACTTGTCATCTTTCTCATGTGGAGTTTTTTCCTAAAAGGGTTTCTCCGTGTAAATTCAAGATCTCTTATGGTTTAGTCATTTCTATGTGAATGTTAAATATGTAATCAAGTTACTATTGCAGCTTTACTTCACCTTGTTTTCAACAAAAGATTAGAATCTCCCATGGAAAGAATTAAGTGGTATCATGGAGTTTATTGTCTAATCCTCTTACTAAAGTTTAAGATAAAGAAAATGAGTTAATTTTATATAGTTTCTTATATAAATAGACTAACAATAGATTGGATTTATTCAATTCCTTTGTTGAGCCAATATTTTTTTTGTTAAAATGGAATTAGGGCTTTAGAAATTTAGTTTTTATTTGAGGTCTCTTTATCTCAAATTTATAGAATATTTAAAAGAAATCCTTTGTTATCTAGTTATGTTAGGAATAAGAAATTGTTAAAGTGGAATCAGATTTTTGGGTATTTTTTCTTTGAGATCTCCCTTCTCTATATCAAAAAAAATATAGTATAGTTAAGAAAAATCACTATCGCCAACTATTCTTCTTGGAATAAGAAATTGCCAAAGCATAATTAGATTTGTGAGTGTTTTTATATCTAAGGTTTCTTTATTCTATTATCCAAATTTATAGAACATTTATAAGAAATCCTTTATTTTTCAATTATTCTTCTTGGAATAAGAAATTGCTAAAGTGGAATTAGATTTTTTGGTATTTTCTTTTTATTTAATGTCTCTCTACTCTATTCCAAATTTATATGACATTTAAAAGAAATCCTTTCTTGTCCAATTATTCTTCTATGGAAAGAAATTGCGAGAATTCTAAAATATTTAAAGGAAAGTCTTGCTTGCCCCAATTTATCTTGTACTCCTAACTTAATTGTTTGGTTGTTCTACAATATTGCCCTCAAGAGTAAATATTATGCTTTCTTCATTGAAATTGCAAGATCCAAAGGGGAGCAATTGTCTAATGTCATTGTTAGGTACTAGAGGAAGAAGAAGATTAATAATTATCCTTGGATTTTTCACATCTTCGACCTTGCAAAGGATCTTAGACTAAAACTACTCCCAAATGACAATCAACGATTGAGTGGATGTGGAACAAGCTCTAGAATTTCAAAAGAGAGCTTGGGTGGATGGAAATAAAGGGAGAAAACCTCTTAGATGGAAATCAACTAGCCTCTTTTATGCCCCGCATTGCTGAAAGAGGTGAAGCAACCTCTATGAACTATATTTTGTTAGCAGTGATAGATCTATAAAATGTAATACTTGGAATACGATGAAAATGGCAAGCTTGATTAGAATATTTAACCTTTCATTCTGTGCACACAACACTAGCAATCCATGGAGATGTGTCTTATATGGAATTTCATCAAATGTTGAGAAGCAAGCGAAGTGATTATCCAAGAGAGAATTGTTGATGCAATTATATGAGAAGAAAAAGGTGAATTTTTTTTTCATGAAATTTGTGAGGATAATGAAGCTAATTTGTCCATTGTGCTAGTGAACTAGAGATGGATAATGAGAAGTTGGTCAGTGATGAAAATAAATTTAGTGGTGATAGACTATGATGAAGAGTGTCGATTATTTAATAGTAGACTATGATGAAGTTTGAGTGTCGGTTATTCAATAGTCTTAGGGGCTTGTTATAATTTTGTTTGAAATAATTGCATGTTGGATGAGAATAAAATCAAAATATAACAAGGATATAACAATCCTTGGTGGTAACATATATGTTTGAGGGAGGTAAATGAAGTTTGGCGTCCTCATTTCGATTCCTACATAGCTTCAATGCTAGTCTCTTATTTCAAACTCAGCAATCTAGCAGACTACGACTCTAATGTACATTTAAGCCTTCATAGTTTGAACCATAATGTCCATAATATGACTAGTTCCTATAGGAACATCTAGGTACTAGCCTAATATATTTTTTATATGGAAAGGACTATTTTTATACTTTCTCTAACTTCTATCAAATCTTCCTTCTGATGTTATGCCATTAAGTTAAAGGCTATATTTTTAGTTACGCTATCTTTTTAGTTAGCTTGTGAGCACTTGCAAATTAATAATATTTCATTGGAATCAATTGACCTCTAAATACAACCTAAATGTAATTTAAGGTAGGATGAGATCATCTAAGTGGATCTAATAGTTAATTTATAGTTAATGCCAAGTTCCATAGTGAAGAGAAATTGAGGAGTCTTAGCCAACTTTCATTGACTTGGACTTGCAATTTAGAATAGTTGATAACTATATTTTTATCAAAAAAAAAAAAGTGAATTATTAAAACTTATGAAATTCTAATGCAATAGAAAACTGGAAGATCTTGGCCAAGTTTGAGAGAATCTTGACTTGTTATATAATCATAGTATTGTAAAATGGATAACAATCACAATATTATAAAATGGATGAAATAATGACAACACGATATTAATACTTGTTAGGTGAAACAATTATAAAAAGAATAATTGTCATATCAAAGGATATTGACTTTCTCCTCATAATAGTAAAATACTCTAGTCTCTAGTCTTCTATTAGCTTAAATATGCAATTAACAAATACAAGTAGATAGTGAAAGTGTGTTCTATGACGTATCAATTTTGACAAAAGTCATTTTTTTCTATCATAGATAACCATACTCTTATATTGATAAGTTGTTTCTATGCATGTTTAGTAAATAACAATTCTTTTTTGACACATCATAATAAACCTCAAATGTATTTTCCACAAAATTGTGCTACAATTTTGAACTTCTCTAGTAGGGAATACTTATGCTATAAATTTTGCATATGAGGATAGGTTGTGTTGTTTCATAACAAAATCAATGACGTGTTGTCTCATAACAAAATTAATGCTATAACTTGGTTGTGTTGTGTTATAACAATACAAGAATTATTTAAAAGAAAGTATGAAAATTAGGTTGTTTATAGTTGAAAATCCCTCATCATAAAGAGATGAGACAGAATAACATAAATGAGAAATTGAGTAAACATACAGTATTGATTAGATAGTGTTAGAGTTTTAAGTGTCTCTAAAACACCCCCATAATCAAATGAAAGACCAAGATAACTTCCACAAGAGAATGACAAGACAATTACAACAAGATGCAAGAATGATATTATTGCTAATGGACATAATGAAAATGTACATAATATGCCTGCTTATATAGGCAAGGCAGTAAGAGATCGTGATAAGGAGTAGATAAGTTATCACACATACAAGGTGGAATCACATGTCCACCAAATGTGGATCATCCTTCGTTATGCAATGAAGTATGTGCAACATGTGGAGGATTATAATGTGATAAGAGCATTAAAGGTGGATTGCACACATAAAGTGGAATGTGATAACAACAATCACCACCTAAAGTAAAATTCTTCCTATACCATGTGAATATATAGGTGCAAACTCCTAGGTGTCTTGTATGCAAACTACTATGCAATGCATTATCCTAAGTAAGCTTAAGTAAAGTGTAATTAGTGAATATTTAATTACACCAACACCCCCCTTAAGTGCAACTTAGGGGAATCCACTTAAACTCACAATGCAAGATGGGTCCTAGCTACAAGGCCATGTTAGGTACCCGTGTACAATGCCAATGCAATGCAATAAATCTCTTATAAAGGGAAGAAAGGGAGAAAACCACATAGGACAAAACTCCCCTCCAAAAGAGAGATGAAAATAAACAAGATGCATGGATGGATGAAGGACTCAAGAAACCCCAAGGACTACATACATCATGTATACACAGCCAATTATCCTTCCATAACCAATTATATGTGTGGGCATTGAATACTCAGGATCTTGGAGAAGATATCATGGCAGAAATCCAAACCAAGACTCATACCAATCAATCCTATGATATGACTTCTTATTTTCCCAAACTATTTTCTTCCACTTTGTCTTTGGCTCGGGAATGAGCCCATAAAGATGAGGCAAGAGATTAAGCCATCTACAATGTGACGATTCATTTTGCCCATGACTCATAATTACTCTTAGTCAAAGTTATTACAGAAGGATGTGTTCAATATCTCATTATGACATCAATGATACACTTCCCAAATTACAAATTAAGATCAACAATTGATTACACCCCACAATTAGGCTATAATAGACTTAGATCACTATGTAAAAGACCCAACTAAGGTCTGTGCATTACAATTGCAAAACTAAGTCAAATTTTGAAAGTCAAATTTCTGATCACAATCACTATAATCTGATAGCACCATTGTAAAATACATAACAAATTATGCACTTTCAAAAAAAAGCACCTGAAAAGGAGTCAGTGTGAGCCCAAACAAGGTCTTTGCAAAAAACGTGATTAGCAATTTTCAGAAAAAATCATAAACAAAAATCAAAAACCACTTGCACCAATGTGTAGAGCACAAAATTCTACCCCCCAAAAAACAATTGCTCGAAAAAAGGAGTCTGAATGACTGAGATATTGATGTTTGAAAATCGTCTCTGTAATTATTTTTTCTAAATCATCGCCATTGCACCTCCAAACTTCAAATGGCTCTAGATTTGGCCTCCAGTGCCTAAATTGGATGAAACAAAAGTCGATTTGGGGGTTTTTTGGATCTCCTTAATATGATGTCAACCTTTGATTTGCACCAACAAGCTCTAATTTTGACCTACAATAGAAAGCCACAAAATACAAAACCCCAAATTGCACCAATTTTTTCTCAAAATAGACTACAAAATGGTGATGCCCAAATAGTCTTATTCTGCACCCACAATTGAATCAAGCTAAAGTTGTTATTCTTGAAGATTCTTCATACCTTGAGAGCTTTGATACCATGTTAGAGTTTTAGGTGACTCTACAATGCCCCAAAGATCAAATGAAAGACCAAGATAACTTCCACAAGAGAATGACAAGACAATTACAACAAGATGCAAGAATGATATTATTGCTAATGGACATAATGAAAATGTACATAATAGACATGCTTATATAGGCAAGGCAATAAGAGACCATGATAAGGAGTAGATAAGTTATCACCCATACAAGGTGGAATCACATGTCCACTAAATGTGGATCATCCTCTGTTATGCAATAAAGTGTGTGCAACATGTGGAGGATGATAATGTGATAAAAGCACTAAAGGAGGATATCACACATAAAGTGGAATGATAACAACTATCGCAACCTAAAGTGGAATTTCTCCTACACCATGTGCAAATATAGGTGCAAACTCCTAGGTGTCTCGTATGCAAACTACTATGCAATGCATTACCCTGAGTAAGCTTAAGTAAAGTATAATTAGTGAATACTTAATTACACCAACAGATAGGTTTATTTCATATTATATTTGCTTGCTCCAAATCATTTCTATGTGGATCCCCTTGTCTCAAATATTAATTGACTTTGTGGCTTGAGGTCTGGTAGTAGTGTGGGACTCTATTTAAGTTAGCAAGTGAATTTTTTCACAATTTCATGAATAACTTTATGAACATATTATAGGAAAGCTCTCAATCTATACTTTTTGATGGTGAAGGGTGAAATTTTAATGTTATTACAATATCTATTATGAGGAAAATGCTTGATAAAAGTTTGTGGGTCTTAATGAGCCCACTGAAGAATTTAAGAAAAGACATAAGTTTCCAATCATTGTTCTCAAGCAATCCCTGTCAACAGAGACAGAAGATGTTGTAAGAGGTAGAAGTAAGGCCAAAGCACCAGTCCAAGTGTAGCGTTTGAAGATAACTGAAGTATTGAAGAATGAGGCCAACACATGCAATAAAGGTTAAAAGGGAAGCAACCCAAATTGAATGGGTAAAGTTCTTTCAATGACAACAACGTGAAGTTTGTTGTTAGTGCAGATTCAACCTCAAAAGAGGTGAAGTCGTCCTAGTTGAAAGGAGGAAGACAACCCTACTATCAATACAAATACCACCTCCAAAAAAGGTGGAGTTGAGTCTCAAAGGAGGGAGATCGAAGATTCCAAAAGGAATAAATTTGCCAAAGTTTGAAGCCACTTCTATAAAAGGTGAAGTCGGTGTTATAGGAGATCGAAGTCAATAGGATATGCGATCCAACAAGAGGTATCAAGGTTTTCGTATAACCTCATGACCAATGACAAAAAACTCCAAACAAATGAAGAGATCCAACCAACAAAAAACAAGGTCAATGAGATTGGAAGATCATTGTCTTTAAAGACAAAGTTATTCTGCCTTGCCAATATTCAGTTGCATCAGAAATTTAGATCCAAGCATTTGAAAAGGCTTGACGAAGTTAGAAATCAAGAAGGTTTTGTAATGTCTTTAACTAAAGAATTTAAAAAACACACAAGAAATGCTCAAAAACACATAGAACTTTATATTCAATCAAATTGAATTACACAATCTTCTTGACCACGAGATCAAGGATCGGCTGAACAAATGATCAAAGATGATAAATACATTACAATAGTCTCATTATATAGAGGTCTTGGACGAATTCCACAAGATGTGGAAACTGGAGTTAGATTACTAAAAACAGTAATAAAAACTATCAACAATCTCATGCACTACATGTAGAAATTACCTAACTAAGAGCAACTTCAATTTTGTGCAGTAGATTGTTTAAGTTGATTTTTAGCTCCATGCAAGACTACACTAAGACTGCATGCATGTGGGAGGAATTAGGATGCCAACACCTGCTCCTTAGTTTTAAGGATAGCTCCTTTTGGAATGGCCCAGTGTCTTAATCTTAGGTTGAAAAAGAAATCATAACTAGTTTCAAGCCAGACAAATTCAAGCTCAAACTGTTCATTACCATGTATTGCCTTCCCTAAGAGAGCAAATTGAGCAACTCTTGGTTAATAAATAAAAATTCTTTCCAACTCACTTTGCTAAAAAGAGCAAGAATGGTAACAAAACATAGCTCTAGCTGAATGTACTCTTCACCGAAAAAGCATTTCTATATTTTCAGTGACCTTTTTTGTATTAAACATGCATAAAATTGATATTGTAACTTTGTGTAATTTTTAGCCAATTCTGTCAAATAATAAACCTTTCTAGTTTATTTTCAATTGCCTTTCTGGCTATGCTACAAATATATTCAATGGGACTTCCTGAAAACTAAAGTTGAAATGATCTCTAAAATACAGCTTTTTACATACGGTACATGTTTCCTGTTTTGACTTGTGCACTAAACTACGAATAGGAGGTAACTAAGAAAACTGTAAAAAATGAATTAGCTCTGTCTAAGAAAAAGGAGATTAACCTGCTTTATATATTCTACAATCTTCCGATTTTTTGTTCACGTGCCATGTCCATATGGTATTTTCACACGATTTTTCAGTCTTCTGCTTGTATGCCATTCAAAAATGGAATCCTACTTTGATCCACTTGACTAAAAGATGAATTGTCTTCTTCATCTCCAAACTGAAACACAATAAAACAAAAAACAAATTCAGATAGAAAAAGTTCAGGTACATTAGAAAGGCCTACTATTTTTTCCCTTTAAAGGCAGATTAGAACAGCCTAACTAGATAATTAATCACATGAATAAACAATTACCTCTTGAGCTTCCATGCTATAAATATTGCCCCTAGGCAATCTACATTCAGGATGAGCATTTGGCATGCTTGGGGGCCGAACCAAAAAGGATTGTTCGACATTTAGTTTAAAAAGATATCTATCATTATTTTGAGAATCCTTGTTAAGTTCTGGCCCTAAACTTTGAAGAATGAATGCCAGAATTATTGTCAGCCCCTGACAAACCAAAACATGTCAAACAATTTAAATATGAAGAGTTGAGCAAAATCTAAAGTAGAAGACAATTTCTACACTATTATGTGGTTTCAAAAGACCAAATAAAATCTAGTTACTTGTAGTAAATTAAATAGAATAAATCCAAATACAATACAAAAGTAAAGCCAAGATAAGCTATCATCCACTAATTGCATCTGTGTCTTGGGTATTGTCCAGAAAGAAGCAAGTTCTCTAGAAAAGACTCATAAAAAGAAACTTAATAATGTTTGAGGTTTATTGTGCGATATGATTGGCTATAGATGGTTTGTCAGACATAGTAGATAAAGTTAAATGCCATGGTATGGACCATAATACACCTACGATAAGTGAAGCAGCCACTGCTGATTGTAGAGGGACCTAAAAAGTCAATAGGAAGGATCCTTTCTCATTTTCACGTGCTGTAAGATCCAAACTGATGAGAATGTATCAATGTGATGAATTCTCTACACTTAAGACTTTCTCACCACTAATAGTTGTAGCCTAGAGTCTACTCATTGGTTGCTTTGTCAGCCTTATGTCTCCTTGCTCTATCACCTGCTCTCATCCCTATGTTCATGGTGTCTGGACATTCTTGTTGCTGGAAACTACTTAGAGCCATTTTCATTTCATTTTATTTTGACAGTGCTCTTACCATATTTTTTGGCTGAAATGATCTGTTGACCATCAGATCTAAAGAGATCCAAGGAACCACTCATTCAATGGCTGACAAATCACCAACATTTCATAAAGATCGATGGATTGTTGATCATCTTCAATCCAACAAAGTAAATGCAAGTGCCAAATCTCAAAAGTTCAAGAAACAGATGGCAGGCATCCTTTTTCAATAAGCATCCCCATCTACGCCAACTGTCAAATCAAGTGTCATCTCAACAATTCAAATGGCCTATTTGATTCAAAGCTATACTTCTAAAGGTGCTATAGATTAATTCATGCCATTTGCCAAAGCAGCGAAGATAGGGCCCATGGGAATAAACTGATAAAGAAAAAATAAGCTAAGTCATAAGCCTCGACATTTAAACAAAAGGAAGTAAACCTCCAAGACATGTGACACTACTGTCCTCATTCTAGTCCTGACAAGTTGTTAGAATGGTAGGAGGATATGGGTCGCTAGATCATGCTACAAATATCGGATGTTGTTCAACAGCCTTTGTGATTTCATTGGCAAGATCCTCATCCTAGTTAACACCTATTTTCTAAGATTTAAAAGCCTATTAGTTATAGATCCAATGTTACTTTACAACAATACTTAATAATTTCCCAAAAACGCAAAAATAGAAGGCGAAAGTGTTGTTTATTAGCTAGATCGGATTCTAGCTATTTGATTTTTAATTAAAGATTAAAAATCAAATATAAATTAGATTATCAGGCCCTTTAATGTATTTTTAAATACATTGAAATTTTAAAATTGTATCACCATTATGTAAATTTAATTGGGCTGGGCCCAAAGTGAAAATAATTTATAAATTTAAATTGGCGCCAAATAGGGCCGACCATACAAGCATAAATTATATTCGCTCACATATAAATATGGAGCTTTGTATCAACTATCAAAGATAGAAAACATACATACATCCTCTGCGATTTACATACCTGCGAATACCTAAAGGCAGCGAATATCATCTACAGCGAACACAAAGGCAGCAAGGCAGCGAATATCATAAAGCAAGTCTTCAATATATACAAAGACAGCGAATGCATGATCAGCTTACTACAGATCTAAACTGCACTCTGTGTAAGATAGAGATCTATTACTCCTTGCAATCTGGGTGCTTACATGAAGACTAATCTGTAATGCAGAACAATGAATTGAAGATAAGATCTGGGCAAACATCTTGGACTGCAGATAAAGATCAAATCCTTCTTCTACACTTGGTGATACATTCATTGATTTGCTTTATTGATTGGGGATTTCAGCAAATCAATATCAGTGAGTTGTATAATTTGATTTAAAGGGCAACAATAGATAATCTAATTTGGTGCTGGGTTTTTCCCTCCTTTTAGGAGGTTTTCCCAGGGTAATTGTGTTGTGCCCTTGTGTTTCTTACTATGTTCTGTTTCAGTTTATATTTTGCGTTAAACATAGTATCTGATCACATAATTTAACATGGTATCAGAGCTTGGTTCGTACTAACACGTGATCAGATATTAACCATACTTGTCCAGCTCTTTGTGTTTGTCTTTTATTGTCAAGATGGTGACAGGCTTAAAGGTAGAAGATAGGCTGGAAGGAGCACTCAACTTCAACTCTTGGAAGGTACGAGTTCTTGCTCTTGAGGAAAATGAATTGATGGAGTTTGTACAAGGAGAAGAACAAGCCACACCTACAGATCCGGATGAGCTTCGTCAATTCAAGAAGAATGTTCTTAAGGCCAAGAAGATCCTAATAGATTCAGTCAATAGACCATCTTGTTCCAGTCATTTCCAAGATGTCTACTGCTCGAGAAATGTTCAAACAGTTGGAAGGAATGTATGAGATCAACAACATGAGTAGGGCACTTACATTGAGAAGACAACTGCTTCAAATCAAGATGGAAAAACATGAGTCAGTCATGGCATTCTTCATGAAGATTTCAGAATTGAAAGATCAGCTAAATGCCATTGATGGTGAGGTGGTGGACAAGGATCTTGTCATGCTTGCATTAAATGGTCTTCCACATGCTTGGGAACCAATCATTCAAGGCTTGAGCGGAAGAGGTAAACTTCCCACATTTGATCTTCTTCATGCTGATTGTATTCAAGAGGAATCTAGACTTGCAGCAAGAGGAATCAAGACTACTCATGGTGAAGAAAATCAAGTTCTTGCTACCCAATCAGTCAAAAAGAAAGGTGGTAATTGTAAGAAAAATAATTTCAAGAGAAACAACAATTTCAGACCTCATGATGCTAGCACCTCAAGGAAGAAGCCAAGAGATCTCTCACATAATCGATGCTTCAGATGTGACAAGTTTGCTCACTATGCCAAGGAATGTCAAGCTCAACTCAATTAGCAAGAGGCAAACCTAAATGAAGTTGCAAACAAAGAAGATAAGGAAGATTTTCTCTTTATTTCTGCTTTATCGAGTAATATTCCTATTGATAGTGATACTTGGTTGATAGATAGTGGTGCATCTAGGCATATTACTGGTTATAGAGATAAACTTTCAGATCTGATTGAAAGGAAATTGTGATGTCCCCTTCTAGCTAGATACTTTAGTCTAGCTAAGGTTTAGACTATTCTTGGACCCTCGTAGGCTATTACAGTTGAATAGGGGATCAGATTGGCCACAGGAGGTTTGGGTTGTTTTGTGTTTTTGGTTTTTTCAGAGTTCAGTGGTTGGTTTGGGCTTAGAGAGTTTGATTTAGGCTTCATTTGAGTGTTTTTTGCTATTTTTAGCATGTCTTTTCAGGCACATGGGAAATAATTTCTTGGACTCCAGTTTCAAACGGTTTAGTTAGATTCTCAATATTGAGAGAGTTATGATTATTTCAGTGAATTCCAACATGTTTAATGATTAATGATTAAATATAAAGTTAAATTGACTTTATATTTGAATCACTTAAGTGATGGGTTTATAACACATTGAATGGGGCCAATTGAGTATTTTATTTTGGAGGAGAATTATTAAAATTTTTCCCTAAGTCTAATTCAATTAAATGTTTTCCATTAAATAAAATCGCAGCCTTGAAGAGGAGTTTCGATTAGGGTTTTGGAGGCATATATTTGCTTGGGAAATGAAGAATGAGCTATCCATTTTATTGCTATCAATTTGAAAACAGGTTTTTGTGCTCTGAGAAGGGTTTTAGCCATTGCCATTGAAGAACGTAGTTCCTTCTATGAGTCTCCATTTGAACTGGTGAAATATCTAGCGAATTTGGTATTCAGATTGTTTCATATAGAAACTCTAATTTGTGCCTCAGCAGTTGTGAGGAAGATTTCGAAATTTATAAGAGTTTCATTGCAGACCAGAATATTTAAAAGATTGATCATTTGCTTATTAAGTTGTACTTGCTACTACAGTATGGTTGTGAACAGTACCAACGTGAACAATAGAATGCTACAGTGCTGTCATGAATAGTGAAATGCTTTAGTTCCGGTTGAAGGCAACGCAAAAATCAAATAAAAATCAAGTTCCATGTGTTTGTCGCCATTGTTTCTTTTATTATGAAAATAATGTAATTTCCCATCTTCTTGAGAAATAAAGATTCATTGCAGCAGTAGTTCAGTTGTTTCAAAATTTTCAGATTATTGTAATTAGTTTCAGTTTTATGTTATTTGCTTTCTATGTCAAAAACCTCAAAACACAAAAAAAATAAGAAAACAAACAGAGGGAAAAACAGTTCAGCAATTAGGGCCTGTGAAGGGTTCTTACATTGGTATCAGAGCTAAATCCTGTCATCCTGAGGGTTTAGTTATTACATGCAGCCAGAGGAGGTTGGTTCACACAGGTATTATACACACAGGAGAGCCTTACTTGAAAGCGAACAGGTTTTAGAACCACAGTCGGTCACCATGGGTGACAGGCATGAGGGTAGCCCACCCGGGGTTAACAGGGATGATGATGCTCAGGAAACGAGACAGTTTTTCAGAACTATGGCAACAAGGCAGCAGCAGGTGGCCCAGGCCTTACAGGCACTGACTACCATGATGGAGCAGATGAATCCACCGGACAGGCAAAATAGGGATCAGGAGGATAACAAGAGTGCGGTTGGATCTCCTCGAGGACCTAGGACACACTCTAGGATAGCTGATAGGCCTACACATCCTACTTTTGAGAGGGAGGATCCGGCACCAAAGCCTGAAGAAGAAGAAGGTGATTGGATGTTCGCAGATGTTCTCATGGCTGCAAATGATGAGTGGGAGATGCTAGCTCCACAAGTTAGGGAGCATCTCACCTTTGAGTGATTTGTCAATCAGAGGAGAGAGCATTACAGGGCAACGAAACAGGATAGGAAACCTCGTGACCAGAACAATGAATTAAAGCGTGGTACAGGCAAGCTTTCTTTGACTACTTTTGATGGTAGTAGCAGGATGACAGCGCAGGTTTGGATTCACAAGCTTGACACTTTTCTGGCACTGAGACCTATGACAGAAATGGAGGCAATAAAATATGTCACCCTACATTTAGAGGGAGCTGCACATGATTGGTGGTACCATGGGATGGTTACCCTTCAGCATAACCAGGTGACTTCATATCAGGACTTAGTGGACAGGTTGGCAGAGAGGGTTGATAAGAAGGATCCAGAAGTCTACTTCAAGGAGTTGGCACAATTGAGATAGATAGGGGGATTGGAGTATTTCATTAGTGACTTTAAGCGGCTATTCGTTATGGTGCCAGATATCTCAGATAGGAGATTGGTTGTTTTGTTCACTAGGGGATTATCCGAACCACTGAAGGGTTGGGTAAAAGCCTTTGATCCATTTAATTTGCAAGAAGCAATTAAGAAGGCTAGAAGTATGGAACAAGCAGCCCCAGTAAATAAATTTCAGTCAAAGGGTGCATCATCTAGCAAAGACAACAAACCATTTTTCAAGAAACTTGAGAGGAATGAAACAAAGGCTGAAAATAAAGATAAATCATTCGCCCCCTGGGATAGAGAGACATTGAATGATTTAAGAAAGAAAAAACTTTGTTTTTATTGCAAAGGACCTTATAACATGAACCACGACTGTCCTTTGAGACCAAAGGGGAGAGCACACAGGGTTATGTGGGCTTACTATGAGGATTCCGATTCTGAAAATTCGGACCAGCAAACTGAAAATGAGGAATCCAGTGAAGAAAATGAAAGTTTAGATGATGAAAAGCTCAAGCAAATGTCTACTGATGAAGAGAAGGTTGAAGGTAGGCTTAAGGAGGCCCGTCTCACTAGTGTCCAACAAGAGGGATCGTTTCGAATGAGAGGAGGGTTGGCTGGCAGCGAGTTTTCACATTGCTAGATACAAGTGCCACGCACAATTTTATTGATTCTAGGTTGGTTGAGAGACATGGGATCCAAACTGAGCAGTTTGAGGGCTTGAGAGTGAGGGTGGCGGATGACTATGTTCTCAAATGTGATAGATTACAGGTTTGCCATTGAAAATTAATAACTTTGAATTCAAGGCTGAATTCTATGTGGTTAACATGGGTGACACAGATTTAGTTCTTGGCATGACTTGGCTACATGATATTGAAGAGTTCACTCTCAATTTGAGAGAAATGGTGATGAAATTTCAGATTGATGGTAAAACTCACAATCTTACAGCCATCCGAGACAATGAGTTTAGGATGATGTCTTGCAAGCGCATGGAGAGCTTATTGCGTCATAACCAGGTTGAGTGGGCAGCCCGTTGCACATTGATGCCATCATAGGGGCAGCAAGCATCCAAATACCATCTGGACATACAGGAACTGAGAATCAAGCACTACAAGGTTTCAGTGACATGCCACCAGGTAGGCCTCTAGATAGAGGTATTGAGCATATTATTGAGTTAGAGGAGGGTGCTAAACCCATCATGATCACACCCTACAGGCATCCAAAGAGATTGAAGGATGAGATTGAGAAAACCATCAAGGAACTACTTGCTATGGGGCACATTAGACCAAGTAAGTCTCCTTTTGCTTATTCTGTGGTTTTGGTGAAGAAGGATGGTACTCTTAGGATGTGCATAGATTACAGGGTCCTGAACAGGAGGACTGTCAAAAACAAGTACCCCATCCCCCGGATTGATGAGTTATTAGATGAGCTACATGAAGCATGTTTCTTTTCCAAAATTGATTTGAGATCAGGCTATCATCAGATCCGAGTTAGAGAGCGGGATATACAGAAGACGGCATTTAGGTTGCATTGTGGCCATTTTGTGTTTGTAGTTATGCCATTTGGGCTAACTAATGCTCCAGCTACTTTTCAGTCCACGATAAACAAGGTATTTCAGTCTCAGTTGAGGAAATTTGTGTTAGTCTTCTTTGATGACATCCTGGTGTATAGTAGGACATGGGACGAGCATGTGTGGCACTTAGACACTTTGTTGAGCATTCTGAGCAGAGAGTCCTTGTATGCAAAGGAGTCTAAATGTGATTTGGGATTATCAGAGTTATTATATCTGGGTAACATTATCAGTGCACAGGGAGTACGCATGGATCCTGAGAAGATTTGTGCTATTGTTGAGTGGCCTACTCTAGTAAACCTGACACAGTTGAGAGGATTTTTGGGTTTGTGTGGGTTCTAGAGGAGGTTTGTTAGTGGATATTCCAGGCATGCAGCACCCTTGACGGATTTGATGAGAAAGGGGGCTTTCTTGTGGACTCCTGAGGCACATGAGTGTTTTGATAAATTCAAGGAGTTGATGACTTCTTGTCCAGTGCTAGCACTACCAGATTTCGGTAAGCCATTTGAGCTTCATTGTGATGAATCTGATGAGGGCGTTGGAGCGGTGCTTATGCAGGACAAGCACCCGATTGTGTATGAGAGTAGGAAGCTCAGGGGACCTGAGAGGAGCTTCAACATTTATGATAAGGAAATGTTGACCATAATGCATGCTTTAGCCAAATTCAGGCAATATTTAGTGGGCAGCAAATTCAGCATAAAAACAAACCACAATAGCCTGAAACATTTCCTGGGGCAGCGAGATCTTAATGACAGGCAACGGAAATGGGTAAGTAAATTACAGGCATATGACTTTGATATTACCTATTTCAAGGGGAATCAGAATGTAGTAACAGATGCCTTGTCATGAAGATCCCACTTGAGCTTGATGACAGATATATCAGAGGACTGGAGACATTTGATCCTTGCAGAGTATGCAAAGGATACATGGGCATCAGGATTCATAGATGGATTGGGTCAGGATAGTGATTTCACCCTTGTGAATGAGCTCATCATTTACAAAGGGCGCATTTATTTAGTGCCAAGGTCAGAGGTGAGGAGGATGGTGTTGAGCTTTTATCATGACTCACCTATGGCAGGACATCCAGGTTTTTATAAAACCTACCGGCAGACTCATGAACGTTTTACTTGGAAAGGGCTCAAAGCTGAGGTGTTACAGTATGTTAGAGAGTGTCCTACTTGCCAGCAGAATAAACAGGAGCACTCTTATCCAGCTGGTTTACTTCAGCCACTTCTGATTCCTAATAGGAAGTGGGAGTGTTTGTCCATGGACTTCATCACAGGACTGCCGAGAGCCCAAGGCAGAGACTGTATATATGTTGTTCTTGATCGGCTTACAAAATTTGCCCACTTCTTCCCGATCACTGCTACCTGCTACGCAGGTGGCAAATTTATTCTTCAGAGAGGTATTCAGGTTGGATGGCTTACCTCGAAGCATTGTCAGCAACAGGGACAACAGGTTTATGAGTCACTTCTGGCAGGAGTTGTTCAGATTGTGCGGGACAAAGCTCACTCTGAGTACTAGCTACCACCCCCAGACAGATGGTCAGACTGAGATAGTGAGAAAATGGGTAGAGGGATACCTCAGGAATTACATAGCAAGGCAGTAGAAGGCTTGGGTTAAGTGGATATATCTATGTGAGTATTGTTATAATTCCACTTATCACATGTCACCATTCATGGCATTATATGGATATGAGGCACCCAGTTTCATGGATTTGTTGCTATCAGATAGTAGAGTGCCTAGTGCTAGAGACTTATTACAGGAGAACTAGGACATTGTAAAGGCTCTTAAGGAGAATATCACTAAGGCACAGAATCAGCAGAAGCAGTATGCTGATCAGAAGAGGACTAAGCGGACTTTTGAGGTAGGTGATATGGTATACTTGATGTTGCAGCCTTACCGCCAGTCCACTCTCAAAAAGAGTGGTGCCAAGAAACTTAAGCCACGTTATTATGGGCCTTTTATGGTGATCAAGAGAGTTGGAGAGGTGGCTTATGAATTAGATTTGCCGACAAATAGCAAAGTGCATAATGTTTTTCATGTATCACGTCTGAAGAAGGCGTTAGGACATCAGATTGTTCCTTCCACAGTGCTTCCTCCCTTGGATGATGAGGGAAAGTTGGTGCTAGTACCTGAGGTTATCATTGAGTTCAGGGAAAGGAATTTGAGGAGGCGCACTATCAGGGAGTATTTGGTCAAATGGAAGGACATGTTGGTTGAGGATGCTACTTGGGAGAGTGAGGAAATTTTACAGCATCCAGAGTTGAGATTGCTTGAGGACAAGCAATTTCGTGAGGGGCGGACTGTGATGTCCCCTTCTAGCTAGATACTTTAGTCTAGTTGTGGGTTAGCGGCTAGCCTATTATTATACCCTCGTAGGCTATTACAGTTGAATAGGGGGTCAAATTGGTCACAGGAGGTTTGGGTTGTTCAATGTTTTTGGCTTTCTCAGAGTTCAGTGGTTGGTTTGGGCTTAAAGAGTTTGATTTAGGCTGCATTTGAGTGATTTTTGCTATTTTTAGCATTTCTTTTCAGGCACATGGGAAATAATTTATTGGACTCCAGTTTCAAACGGTTTGGCCAGATTCTCAATATTGAGAGAGTTATGATTATTTCAGTGAAATCCAGCATGTTTAATGATTAATGATTAAATATAAAGTTAAATTGACTTTATATTTAAATCACTTAAGTGATGGGTTTATAACACATCGAATGGGGCCAATTGAGTATTTTATTTTGGAGGAGAATTATTAAAAGTTTTCCCTAAGTCTAATTCAATTAAATGTTAATGATTTTATTTAATGTTTTTTCATTAAATAAAATCTCAGCCTTGAAGAGGAATTTCGATTAGGGTTTTGGAGGCATATATTTGCTTGGGAAATGAAGAATGAGCTATCCATTTTATTGCTATCACTTTGAAAACAGGTTTTTGAGCTCTGAGAAGGGTTTCAGCCATTGCCATTGAAGAACGTATTTCCTTCTATGAGTCTCCATTTGAACTGGTGAAATATCTAGCGAATTTGGTATTCAGAGAGTTTGATACAGAAACTCTGATTTGTGCTTCAGCAGTTGTAAGGAGGATTTAGGAATTTATAAGTCATTGCAAACCAGAATATTTAAAAGATTGATCATTTGCTTATTAAGTTGTACCTGCTGCTACAGTACGACTGTGAACAGTTGCAGCATGAACAATAGAATGCTACAGTGTTGTCATGAATAGTGAAATGCTTCAGTTTCGGTTGAAGGCAAGGCAAAAATCAAATAAAAATCAGGTTCCATGTGTTTGTCGCCATTGTTTCCTTTATTATGAAAATAATGTAATTTCCCATCTTCTTTAGAAATAAAGATTCATTGCAGCAGTAGTTCAGTTGTTTCGAAATTTTCAGATTATTGTAATTAGTTTCAGTTTTATGTTATTCGCTTTCTATGTCAAAAACCTCAAAACACAAAAAAAAATCAGAAAACAAACAAAGGCAAAAACAATTCAGCAGTTAGGGCCTGTGAAGGGTTCTTACAGAAATCTAACCTTCATGTTGTCATAGGTGATGATGCTCAATATTTTGTAAGAGGCTTTGTTAACACCTCTCTTAACTTAGATTCTGAAATTTCCTTATAGGTCTCTAATGTTGTATTTGTACCAGGAATTAAAAGGAATCTAGACTCCATTTCTGCTTTAGAAGACAAAGGTTATCAGATTGCATTTTCAGAAGGAAAGGTACTTGCATGGCCTAAGAATTCCAACATCAAATCAGCACGAGTAATTAGTAATAGGTTTGAAAGTCTCTACAAGCTCTCAGCTAAACCATTTCAAGCTCTCATTCATGCATCACATGAGTCTAGCGATCTATGGCATAGAAGACTTGGACATCTTCACTATCGGGCTCTTCCTCTTCTTGAGAAAATGGTTAAAGGTATGCCTAAACTCAGTCATGTTCATGATGATGTATGTAAAGGTTGTGCTATAGGAATGAACACTAAAGGCTCTTTTCATAGAAGTGAATCTAGATCTAAGGAGAAACTAGCTCTTGTTCATTCTGATTTATGTGGTCCTATGTCTATTGCATCTCCTAGTGCATTTTTGTATTACGTAATTTTCATAGATGATTTTTCTAGGAAAACGTGGATTTACTTTCTAAAGTCAAAAGAATCTGATGAGGTCTTGAATAGGTTCAAAGAGTTCAAATCCTTAGCTGAAGATTTATCTGGAAAAAGAATTTAAGTACTTAGATCTGACAATGGAGGTGAGTAAACCTCGGGTAGTTTTCATGATTTTTGTGTAGAAGCAGGGATCAAGAGGGAGTTTTGTGTTCCCTACAACCCTCAGCAAAATGGTATTGCTGAAAGGAAGAACAGATCCATCATTGAGGCAGCCAAGGCAATGATTCATGATCAAAACCTACAGATGTTTCTATGGGCTGAAGCAGCTAAGACTATTGTTTACATTCATAACAGATGCCCTCATAGTGTCTTGAAGGATATGACTCCAGAAGAAGCCATCACATGAACCAAACTAGCCATTAGCAATTTGAGAATCTTCGGAAGCCCAATTTACATTCACATTCCCAAGGAGAAGAGAACCAAATTGGAACCATCAGGTAAGAAAGGCATACTTGTGGGTTATAGCGAAAATTGCAAAGCCTTCAGAATTTACATTCCAAAACAGAAAAACATCGAGGTAAGTAGAGATGTTATTTTTGAAGAGAATGTTGCCTTAAAGAAATCTAAAGGTTCATTAATTGAAAATGAAAATGATAATCAAGATATGGATATTGATCGTGATGTTGAGTTTCAGAGGGAGTATGCAGGTCCTTCAAAACCTTCAGACCACATTGAGCCTACGGATTCCATAGATCCCACTGATGGACCGAGAAACATTACATTGAGCAAGAAAAGACCACTTTGGGTAAAGAGCACCATTCAGGAAGCTGAAAGGTTTGCAGCTCCCCTAGGCACTTCCAGGGAGAGTAGGAGACCTCAAAAGTTCTCCAACTACGTTGTATTGATGTGCAGCCTCGTTGAGACCGAGCCTTCCAGCACTAAAGAAGCCATGAACCAGCAAGCATGGAAAGACGCCATGAATAAAGAATATGAATCCATAATCAAGAATGATATATGGGAGATTGTGCCAAGACCCAAAGGTAAGTCTGTTGTATCATCTAAATGGTTGTTTAAGATTAAACACTATGTTGATGATAGTATTGAGAAATATAAAGCTAGATTTGTAGCTCGTGGTTTTTCTCAAAAGGAAGGTATAGATTATGAGGAAACATTTGCACCTGTGGCTAGATATTCTTCTATTAGATCTATTATAGCCATTGTTGCAGCTAAAGGTTGGAAGCTACATCAAATGGATGTAAAGACAGTTTTTTCCAATGGTGTCATTGAGAAGGAAGTTTACATTGAACAGCTAGAAGGTTATGAGATCCATGAAAGGGAATCTCATGTATGCAGATTAAAGAAAGCTCTATATACGGACTCAAACAAGCACCTCGAGCATGGTATGAAAGAATTGACAAATATTTGATAAGCCTAGGATTTTGTAATAATGATACTGATCCTAATCTTTATTTCAAAGTATTTAATGATGAAATGCTAATTCTGGTTGTATATGTGGATGATTTGTATCTAACTGGAAATGAAAATCTTATCATTAGATGCAAGAAAGAATTAGCCACTGAATTTGAAATGAAGGACTTAGCATTGATGCATTACTTTCTTGGCTTAGAAGTATGGCAAAAATCTAATGAGATTATTCTAATTCAAGGAAAATATACTATAGACATTTTGAAGAGATTTGGTATGATGGATTGCAAACCTATGCTAACTCCTATGGAAACTAACTTGAAAAATTTGAGTGCGTGTGCTGCTGATTCTGATTTTGCAGATCCAACTGAGTACAAACAATTGATCGGATCCTTGATGTATCTAGTTAACACTAGACCAGATAGTTGCTATGCAGTCAATGCTCTTAGCCAGTTTATGAATGAACCAAAGCATGTCCATCCCATTGCAGCCAAACATATTCTGAGGTATTTGTGTGGTACTATTGGCTATGGGTTGAGATATGCTCTCAACACCATTATTACCTTGAAAGGTTATTGCGATTCAAATTGGGCAAGCAGTGTTACCGATAAAAAGAGCACTTCAGGATTATGCTCCAGTTTAGGATCTGCTATGATTTCATGGGCCTGCAGGAAACAATCTTCAGTTGCTATAAGTACTGCTGAAGTAGAGTACATTGCTGCTAGTGTTGCTTCAAGGGAAGCGGTATGGCTTCGCAAGCTTCTCACTGGGTTGTTTGGACAACCTTTGGATCCTACTGTCATCCATTGTGACAACAAGAGTTGTATAAAGATGTTTGTCAATCTGGTATTTCATGACAGGACAAAACATGTGGAGACTCATTATCATTTTATTCGAGACATGGTACAAAGAGGTGCCATACAGCTGAAGTATATCAAAACTGAGTAGCAGATTGCAGATATTCTCACCAAGCCCCTCACTCGAGTAAAGTTTGAATACTTTAGAGATGGACTTGGAATTGTGGAGAACACAACCCTCGCTGAGAGGGAGTCTCAGCCTCATTGATACACATAGTTGTATCACCCACCCTCTGCGGGCAATGCAAGGTGGGACCACCCTCTGCAAGCAATGCAAGGTAGTAATATGTTTATTGACCTCCTTTGAGAGAAGGTTTGAGGCTTTAGTCCTCCTCCACCCTCTGCGGGCAATGCAAGGTGGATCCATCCTCTACGGGTATGCATGATGGACATCATGCAAGGAGTCCATGATAATTCTCTTTGGATTCATCCTCCGTGGGCAATACAAGATGGATATAATGGATTGAGTCCATGATGCACTTAGAATCCTCTCTAGCTAAGAGGGAGTGTTGTTTATTAGCTAGATCAGATTCTAGCTATTTGATTTTTAATTAAAGATTAAAAATCAAATAAAAATTAGATTATCAAGCCCTTTAATGTATTTTTAAATACATTGAAATTTAAAATTGTATCACCATTATGTAAATTTAATTGGGCTGGGCCCAAAGTGAAAATAATTTATAAATTTAAATTGGCGCCAAATAGGGCCGACCATACAAGCATAAATTATATTTGCTCACATATAAATATGGAGCTTCATATCAACTATCAAATATAGAAAACATACATACATCCTCTGCGATTTACATACCTGTGAATTCCTAAAGGCAACGAATATCATCTTCAGTGAACACTAAGGCAGCAAGGCAGTGAATATCATAAAGCAAGTCATCAATATATACAAAGACAGCGAACACATGATCAGCTTACTACAGATCTAAACTGCACTCTGTGTAAGAGAGAGATCTATTACTCCTTGCAATCTGGGCGCTTACATGAAGACTAATCTGTAATGCAGAACAGCGAATCGAAGATAAGATCTGGGCAAACATCTTGGACTGCAGATAAAGATCAAATCCTTCTTCTACACTTGATGATACATTCATTGATTTGTTTCATTGATCAAGGATCTTCAGAAAATTAATATTAGTGAGTTGTATAATTTGACTTAAAGGGCAATAATAGATAATCTAATTTGGTGCTGGGTTTTTCCCTCCTTTTAGGAGGTTTTCCCAGTGTAATTGTGTTGTGCCCTAGTGTTTCTTACTCTATTTTGTTTCAGTTTATATTTTGCTTTAAACATAATATCTGATCACATAATTTAATAGAAAGAAGAAAGAAGGACGAGTTAAAGAAATTGTCAAGAAGCCAAAACCAGAAACACCAAAAATTGCTAACAAGAATTCAAGGAGAAATATCATAATAGCCCATTAAGCAAGGACATAAGGATTCTGCCATGTGACTTATTCTAATGATTGCATGTATCCACAAAACATTGATAAAGTCAAGGAGGGAAAGGCATCACTTTTTGGAGCAAAGAGTTCTAGATGGAGGAAGATACATCAAATCATGAACTATCCTTCAAACTTCTAAAGGGTGAACACTTGATTGCTCTTCAAAGTAGCATTGTGGATGGATGCACATTTAAGGAGAATATTCTAGTTGACCTTAAAGATGGAAGTGTTAAGGATATCTTGATTCTCAACAATACCTAATTTGGCAAACGGCGGTGATTACTATGGTATCAACCTAAGGTATGGAAGTAATTGTCAAATTTCAAATTTGTTAAATCCTATCATGCCATTGCAAGATATTTGCCATCATGGAAAGCATTCTAAAAAAGGTGATAGAGTGAAGGATACAACTTGTGGTATAGGGCATCTAAACTCTTTCCTTCAAATTTTGAAATGGTGAACCCTTATAGATCTTCAAAGTAACATTGTGGATGGAAACACATTTAAGGAGAATATTTAGATGGACCCAAAGGATGGAGGTGTTGAAGATATCTCAAAAGAGCAGCGATTACTATGATTCCAACCTAAGGTATGGAAGTAATGATCATGTTTCAAATATGTTGCATCCTACTATCATTACAAGATTCTTGCCATCATGAAGGTAATAGAGTGGAGGATACAACTTGTATAGAGCATCTAGATTCTTTGATTCAAGTTCAAGACCGTCTTTACATTTGGGATCCAAGAGATGTTTTAGGATAAAAAGAGGATAGAGGTTTGGTGTAAAGAGCTTGCCTGGCTCTTACTCTTAACTAGCACTGAATTAATGAATTCTTGGAAATTTGTTGTTTTGAGAAAATAAATTAAGACAATGCAAGTAATTCAAATAACTCTCTAAACAATGCACATAGCTCTTCTCATTAACAAATATTGTCATTGACATGCTTGCAAAAAACAATAACCATGACAACTGGAATGAAATGTTACATTTCTATGTAGTGAATTAATCATGATTTTAACCTGTAATCTCCTCCACATTCACAATGTTGGCCGCAGCTGATAAAGAAAGGGCAGCTGCTAATGCTCCAGAATTTTAACTCTGGCCGCAAGTGCTAAGAGGTGGCGGCTGCTTGAGAAGAAGCCCCATGTCCAATTCGAACCAACCAATCTGCACCATAAAAATTGGCGTCCACACACCAGCTATCAACTCCCATTAATGGCGTCCAAAATTACTTCAGGATTCAACCAAGCTGGCCGCAATTCAACCACAATTCATTGGCAATTAAATCCAACTCAAAGTGTAAGGACACATGAAGAATTTACAATTCTTCCTACTGAATTTCGAAACCCTCAACTCCACGACTCAGAGCCATTTAAAACCAGTTTCAAATGAATGATAAGCATAAATGAATAAATTCAATTTCTCCTCCATGTCTTTTATAATCTCTCAAAAAGAAATCGAACCCTAGCTTTTTAATCACACATTTCATAACTTAAATTGATTTGGCTTTTAAACCATAGGAAAAACTTGCATAACTCTTTGAAATATAATAATCCATTACATTTGCCCTCTTTTAATGACAAAGCATTTAAATATAAAGTCATTATGATTAATTAATGACTTGAATTTATAAAATAAAGCTCATATAATAATTAATTAAGTGAATTTAATTAATTATCATCACCACAACAATAAACTCCTCAAGCCAGTACAAATGCTCTGCCAAGCCTATCACCGGGACACCCTGCCCAAAATAGACACTGCCAAAAATAGACTTACTATAAATACTAAGTCCCTCAAACTGGAAGCTCTGCAAATGTTTCCTAGCTCCAACTAATACCAATGCACAGGCGCCCCTGCTAAAAGTAGAAACCATGACGATCCCAAAATAAGCACTTACTATAAATAGTAAGTCTGTCAATCTGACTCAAACAAAGAGCAATCCTGGCATCAGGGACCTCCAGAGTGGAAACTGACCACTGGCTCTGCCACACAACCCCCTCTAACATCCCAATTAGCCTACGAGGGTCACAAAAATAAGCTAATCCCATGTGCCTAAAAACGGGGACATTACATTTCGATATCACTTGGATAGAAAGAAATCCACTAAGAAATCATATTGAGTATGTTGTGTATTCTAACAAAGATGTGAAGGATCATTGCCCACAATTCATAGGTCACTCCTTGGAGCTAAATTCCACACTTGAAGACAAGGTTACAAGATGGACTAAAGAAGACAGTCACAACAGCATGTTAAATGCTAGATTGTAGTTAGCAAAATAGATGTTATTTTAACTTTATCACTAACGTGGTATGGTGTTGTTGGAATCAAGATTCACACAGGTTTGCCCCACTTGGATGGGTGAAGGAAAACTTCACATGAATATCAGAGTAGCACAGAAAAAGCATGATGGGATAGCTCCAAGTTTGAAAATTTGTGCAAAAAATCATCAACAAGGTATGAAGGAAGAGAATGGTAATAGTATCCTACCATCAAATGATAGAGGGAACACTCAGAACAGATATGGGTCTTATTTTCAACCTTGGTGTTGTTGTCATTAACATTATTTCATTATCAGCCACATTACTTCATTTACACTTTCAAGTGGATTTGCAGTTATTTTTAGTCACGGGTAGGAGAATTTTTCAGTTGGTGACTGCTAATAGAGTATTTTCAGTTCTTGCAGGGCTGTTCTCAGCCTCTGCATTGCTCACTTTTTTTTATTTTTGGATGGCGGTTTCAGTTTGGCAGCTGTTGTAGCATTGTCATGTTGCTGGTTCTTAATAAGAGTCTACAAATAGTTGATCCGAAATTCACCAACAGGGCTGTCGGGGCTAGTGAGAAGCAAATGACAACTATATTTTATGTTGGTATGGTCACATTCAGCCAATGTCATGAGGCTGAATTGGCATACATAGAAACACCAAGAGAAGTTGGAAACTCCAAGATACTAGGTGCAACAAAGGCACAACTTCATCTTACTCCTAAAACTGATTTTGAACAGTACAATAATTCCTTTTGCAAGCAGCCATCTACTTATCATGCTTGTGCTGATCAGGGGAATAGAGAGTCCATTAACGTACTGATTCTGGAGGGAGATATTTATGCTCCTATCATTTGTGTGTGACGCAATCTATGAGGATTTTCCAATCCCATAAGAACATAGTAAAACCTCGTAGAGTTGACAGGCAAACAGGGGAGACTGACCCAAGAGAATACTATCCAAAGATACTTTCAGGGAAAGGCATCTTTGAGATGTTTTCATTGTTTAGAGATTGATTTGGATCCTGGCATTTGCAAGAGGGTTCGATCTAAAGTAAGAGGTGAACCAACATTGCTTGAGGAGAAATAATATTTGCAATGGATAGACTATCATGGCCCCTTTTCGGATAAAAAATATAATTTAATAATTTAGTTTAGGTTTTCCAGAAAGTAACTTTAATATTATAAAAAGGAGAATTATATTTCATTATTAAATTATAAAGTACATCGAAGAGTGTTATCAAAATTGTCACTAGGTAAAGGGACAAAATAAAATATTAAATTAAAAAGAAAAGTAATTCACTAATTCCTAAGTAGTCGATCCTGGTTCTGGTTCGGATTCGGATTCGGGTTTGGGGATTCGGCAAAAATTTTTTTGGGCCGGATCCTGGTTCCGCGGGTATATATATAGACATTTTTGAAAAATATATATATATATATATTATAAATTTATATATGTATGTATATTCATAGATTCCATACATGTAACATGTCAATGCTCATTCATCAATAGTTCAAAACTTCAAAGTTCAAACATATAATGATAATAATAAGAAGTTAGAAGCGTGATTCTCATAAAATGATAAATCCATAATTGTCAGTATATGATTATATCATATTCATACATTGTAAAAGTCTCAAAATGTCATTACATGCTGAAAATTTAAAAAAAAATAAAAAAAAAACAAAAAGTGGGCCCATTTTTTGACGCCCAGAATCTTGGATTCCTGTGGATCCTTCTGGATTCCTGCGGGTCCTCCTAGATTCCTCCCGGATTCCTCCCAGATTCCGGAATGGAATCCGGGTTCCCCTTGGATTCCCCAATGAGGAATCCACAGGGAACCCTGCCGGAATCCGGATCCGGGAAGAACCGGAACTAGGATCTGGGCCTTAGCAGAGGAATCCGGTAACTAAAAATAGCAAACAAGTGAATATAAAAGGAGTTGGGCTTGAAGAAAATGCATCTATTTTATGCCAAAAACCCTTTTCTTGAAGATTGAGCTTTTGTGTTCATTTTTTGGCTAGTGGACGAAAACCCTCTTGGTTTCCAAATTGGATTTAAGGACAAAATCCCTCCTATCCAATAGAGTCAATTCCATCCAAGCATTACAGTTATGCACAAAGATTACTTACTTCAAGAACATATTGAAAATTTTCAAAGTTGTGCCGAAAAGCAAAGAATTTCCAGATTCCATTTGGTTTGTGGTTTTCCAAGTTCAATTATTTGGTTATTTTGTTTTGTATTATTGCAAATGTGACAAAATAAAAAACCAAAAATATATGATTGCTGATGTTGATTATAAAAATGTTGAGTTATTGATTCCAAGTAATTCGTAAAAGTCCAAATAGACTCTTAAATTGTGTATCATGTATCCAATTTGAAACATGATAACATTTTATTTTTAATGTTTCTCTTATTTAGCATCATCTGAGCTACATTTTAGATTTTCTATTAATGTACGTATAGTCATTTTTCTCATATTTTTTCTTGAACTTGTAGACTTCTGCATATTTTTCATTTCCCTTACCTCCTGTATCTCTTGTGCTTGGTAACTATAATGTAAGTATCATATATTCATATTTTCTCGGCTTTCAAGAGAGAAATTTATAATATGCATCATTGATGAACAATTGACTTGCTTGATTAAGTAACTTGGTCAAAAGTATTGGTAGAACCAGAGTAACGAGAATCGAGCATGAATCGCGCGAATCGCGTGAATCGCGATTCGATACATTGCAGGCGATTTTTTATGAATCGCTGAATCGGATCGGCGATTCACAGGGCATGAATCGCCCGAATCGCATGAATCGCCGATTCATGCAAAAATCGCATGAATCGGCATTCATGAATCGCCATGAATCGGCCGCGCGGCTAGGAGAAAAAGTGAAGGAAAAAACATTAAAAAACACTT
>MU224326.1:3627047-3654431 GCA_018584345.1 Thuja plicata | reverse complement strand
TCCTATGATTGCCATTTAGTTTTACTGTTTACAGTTTACTTCAGCTACAATTTACATTCTATGTGTAACGCATGTGATGGATTTATCATTTATGTTCCTTGTTTATGTATGTTAGCTTCTATTTGATGATGTTATAGTGTTTTTAAGTTATATTCAATAAAGGGTGCATGAAATAAGTTTTAAATTGTTAAAATCTCTAAATTTTAAGGGTTTTTTAAATTTGCCGATTCATGGGTGATTCGATTCCGATTCATGGGCGATTCGCGATTCAATTCGGCCTTGCCGATTCCGAGACGATTCCGATTCACGTTTCTTTGAGAGAAAGAGAAGAGATCCTGATGGTTGATCATGAGTGTGTTTCAAAACATTAATGGAAAATGTTTTTATGCAGTCAAATCTAGAAACATTGCCAATAGTGGCATGTTGTGATGGTTAAGTTGTGTTTTTGTTCTCATCATCAAGGTTCAAAATCCCATTGGGGATGAGGTACTCCATTTGTGGCCTCACTGGTTCAAATCTCCGGTTCAAAGCTCCAGGTCAAAGTGTTTACCCCTCTTTTAAAAAAAATAAAATATCCATAAACATTCAATATCCAATATTATGGACTGGAAATTTCATGTCTTTTTTGTCAGCTGTTAAACTAGGGACTATTCTAATATTAGAATTTTGTTTTAGAAACAAGACAAATACCTAGCACTACCTGTAGATGCAAATACAGTAAGTCGTTTTAAATTACCTTAAGTGGAAAAAATGCTCTCTAATTAATCGAGAATGATCTCAAAAATAGCTTACCTGCACAGCAATGGTAATCACAGCAATGAATTTGCATATAAAAATGTTATCTTTGACAAATTTCTTAAACTGGTTAAACCGACCAGTGGGGTCTTCAGGAACATACTGCAGAAAATTCCATGATTGTCAATAACATCAAAGGTTAAGCTATAATATCCGTGGCATAATAGACTGAATCAAACATTGCATAATCAGAAAGAGAACAATCTCTTCTTATTTTTTCCTTGTTATGAAGACACGGAGTATTACTTGAACATATACTTACATCTTCCCACTTCTTGTTTACTAATATGTAGAAACAGGCCCCACCTTGAAGAATCAGTAATGATGTAACAAAAAATATGTACTGAAAAAATTAAGGAAGATTTGTAAAATAAGAACATCTTTGACTATAAAATAGTATGACTCTGAGACCTTGCACGTAAATGCAAATGTTTACAAAATATGATCAATTTTTCCTTATTTTTGGGTATGCATGAAATATTGCAGTTGCTTATCAAATGATTTGATACCATAGTGCATTGTGTTCTCGATAAAGAGTTCATTCAACAAGGAGATAAAATCAGACGACAATTTCAAGAAACCGCCTCTACTATCCCAGCCTAGGCAAATATAATCATGATAAGATCACTGCCACAAAGCTCTTGAAACAAGACCTAACCAGCTCAAACTTTTATAACAAGCGAAATGGTTATACATAAGAAGTTTAACAGTTACTAGACATTAGACTTCTTTCAAGGGTTGCTTTTTCTAGTGGATCCTTTTATGGAATATTGAGGGAACATTCCCAGATAAAACAGTTATTTGTTTAATTTTCCACAGTGTACTATTATATATCAGATATCTATTTGACACCGGCACAATCTCTTGGTGGACCTATATTCTTTCAGTCTAACAAATCCTATGGTTTTATAATTCCCATACAGGCAAGAGGCATTTGAAAATCAATTTTGTGTTAAAACTCAATTAAGAATCATTGGTTAGAGCTAACCACATTATCATGCTTGCAGATCAGCCCACAACAGTTAGAATTGTTTAAAGCTGCATTTTACATCTGTCTGTGGAATTCTACAACAGATGAAAGCTAAGAATGCTTCCATTAGAGTCTAGTTCTTGAGGAATAAATCAGATCCGATTTGTCTTTTATGCTCTATAAATTTTTATTAGGCAGCATCATTAGCCTATGGGAAACTTGAAAAATAAGCTAATTGTACACCAACTGATTATGATAGGGAAGGGGACATTACATTGTGACCTAAAAAATCAAGAAAAACACTAAATGCTAATAAGAACACGTGCGTGTTTTCTGTGGTGGTTGATCAGAGTTAAAACCACTAGAAGCAAATCAAAAGGTGGAGATAAAATGTAGTAGATTTTTGTGATATGTCCTTAGGTTAAAAAGGCAAAAAATAACATCAGAAAATAAAATAGACTAGTAAGAGACTGTTAGGGATTGAAATGCTGTCAATCTCAGCTCTAGAATAATTAAGACACTGAAGAAGTCCTAGAGAAAATCACAGCTGATTCAGGCAATGCTTACCTTCTTAATGCATGGAATATCGGAGACCTTGATAGGCCCAATAAGTGTCAATGAATTGTTTCTCTTTTAGACAATTAGTAAATTCTTTGATTTTGGTAAATTTATTATTTTCTATGGATTTACCTAAATTTGAACTATGAAAATTATTCTCTTTCAGACTTCAGGCTATATCTTTATATTATTGATGTTGATGTTTTTGATGTTGTAATCTTTTAAATGTTTTTTAATATAATAAATTGGAAGTCTACGAAAAAAGAGGTGCCTTACTAACAAGCAGAAGCATCGACGGATCTGCTTCATGTATTCTCATTTTCCTCCTAGGACAAATTTTCACATGAGAATCAACATGGTAAAGTTCATATATGTTCTACAAGATTTGATATTTGCCAGGATTATTTTTTAAATTACTTAGCCATATTTAAAACTTTCGAATCTTAAAAACTTCTTAAAAATTTGGTTCAAATGATCCAGAAATGCCTTCTAGATGAATGAATAGAGAATCAACAAAGGCCTTAATTAAGAATCAGATGCATTTAATATCATATGATGATTACTAACCACCTAGAAAACATTAAAAAAGGTTACCCTAAAATTTATCCTAAATGCACTTCTTATGTTGATTGTTCCTTAGTACTCATATGAGGTCAAATAGAAGGATTCAAAAACCCTATTTTAATTTTTAATAATAAATGAACAAGAGTACCATATGACATCTTATTTAACTGATCTAACAATAACAGCACGATACGGTTATCTGAGAATAAGGATACAATAGAAAGGGAGAAGCCATTTGCAGTCTCAACAGCAAAATGACCTAAGAGTGCAATGAAGCATAACACCATGCCCATGGTCAACAATGTGTAAATAAACCTGCACAAATTAAGTTCCATGCTAGTCAGATCTTGGATAACAATAAAGAATTAGAGAAATAGCAGAAAGATCAAAATTAATTTTAAAATTAAGAGAATACAATCAAATTATGGCAAACCTTTACTCGCAATAAGTTAAATAACCATTAATCTAAAAATGATATGTGAAAAAAGGTGAACAGATTATTATCAATTTCTTGTTTTTTTATATATTTGAATAATGTACTTATCAAAATTAGTGATAATGTAACAAAAAAAGGTATTTTCTGATGGTTAAAGTTCTTGAGAGTGCGTATTATGCTAAATAAGAAACAAATAATAGTGCATAAGATTACAACAGCCAACATTTTAGAATCTACAAAAACACCATTGCAATGAGAGTTAGCACGTAAATCTCCAGAATTAATTTTATTCTAAATAGTTTCATTCTAAATTTTTAGCACAACATGACAAGGTGGAATCTGCTGTAGAAAAATTAGTAAACAACCTAACTAAATTGCATCCTTCCAAGGATGCAAAGTTGACCAAATGGGACACAAAAATGAGATTTAATTGGCCCAGTCTGATGATTCCCACCTTTGTTGGCATTGGTGACCCTCAAGTAGATTATGTCAGAGAAAATACTAGGTGGCAACCGCTGAAATTTGGTTGGTACAAACTCAACTTTGATGGCGCATCTCGAGGTAATCCTAGTCCCTCTAAGGCTAGTTGCATAATAAGACTTTTGGACGGCACCAAGCTCGCCATTCAATTGGACGAAGAAACAAACAATGTGGCTGAGTTGAAAGCTTTAACAGAAGGCCTTTTATTTTGAAAAGACCTAGACATACACAGAATAGAGGTTTAAGGCAACTCCACATTGGTGGTCAATGTAGTGAGAGCGGGCTCCACAATGGATTGGAAACTTGGGGCCTATGTGGATAGCATTATGGAATTACTCAGCCTTTTTGAATCCTACATGCTAAATCACATTTACCGAGAAGGCAATTTAGATGCCAACACTTTGGCAAACCTGGTAGTTGAAAGATTTGAGGTAGGAACAATTGGGCATGGGTGACAGGGCGATGGCGACGGTCAAATCATGACTTATGTAATGAATGATGTACCTTGTTACGTCAATCTTCGGATGGAAGGATTGCAAGGCCCTCACAACCCTAGCCCCTCACGCTTGAGAGCTTCCTTCATTGTATGATCAGGGCAATATGACGATTTGGAAAGTGCACTTGCCTTTATTTCCTAAAACGTGGCACAAAAAGAGATTAGGTTGAATAGAGCATTTACAATACTCCCCTTATGTGACATTTATGAAGCCTAGTTTTAAGAGCCAACTTGTCCATAAGAACAGGCACCATGGCACTACGGACATGTAATGTCCCTTCTTGTAGATGCTCTAGTTTTTTCCCTAAATCGCAAATTCCAATTAGAACAATAAGGAAAATTGAATTACTAACATCATATACCTAGTTGAGATCCTACAATATGTTAGGAAATCATTGAAACATAATTCACAGAATATATCTTCTTTGTTAGAGACATTAAAACATAGATCATTATAACTAGTGTTTATTACATTAAATTAAACACAAGATATATTCAGTTTATTGATGGGGTCCAACCATAGGAGAAGCAAGATAAGGGGTGTATTAGGGTGCCTTAACAAATCCTCAACCCTAGGCCCAAGAGTCTATTATCATCCCTCTTGGCCTCATGTAGCATTTTCCATCCAAATGAGGGAGTGTACCTAGCGAGGTGTCCATAATCCATCAACCCTCTACACTAGACCCACGAGTCAATTACAATCCCTCGTGGCCTCATGCGGCTCTGGTCATCCAGATGAGGGGGTGTATCTAGTGATAGATCCATAATCCATTAACTCCCTACACTAGACCCAAGAGCCAATTACTACCCCTCTTGGCCTCATGTGGCTCTTGTCATCAAGATGAGGAAATGTATCTAGTGAGAGTCCATAATCCATTAATTCTCTACCCTAGGCTCAAGAGCCGATTATTATCCCTCTTGGCCTCAAGTGGCTCTTGTCATCCAGATGAGGGGGTGTACCTAATGAGGTGTCCATAATCCATTGACCCTCACTAGACCCAAGAGCCAATTACTATCCCTCTTGACCTTGTGTGTCTCTTGCCATCCAAATGAGGTGTATCTAGTGAGAGATGCATAATCCATTAATCCTCCACATCAGACCCAAGGGCCGATTATTATCCCTCTTGGCCTCATGTGGCTCTCGCCATCCAAATAGGGGGTGTATCTAATGAGAGATCCATGATCCATTAACCCTCTACACTAGACCCAAGAGCCAATTACTATCCCTCTTGGCCTCATGTAGCTCTTGCCATCCATATGAGGAGGTGTATCTAATGACAGTCCATAATCCATTAATCCTCTACCCTAGCCCCAAGAGTCAATTATTATCCCTCTTGGCCTCATGTGGTTCTTGCCATCCATGTGAGGGGGTGTATCTAGTGAGGAGTCCTTAGGAGAATAAATGAATAAATTAAGAATCTATGAATGTTAGTAATTCACATAAGAAATAATTTGTTAGATAACATCTCATCATTCATGCCACCATTGAAGAGGAATGCTATAGCCTGAAATAAATAGTAATCTCTGGTCTGGTCCACCCATGTGCCTGATTACTGATGTCTGATAAACTGATCTGCTCATATGGATCAGTGCTTGTGATCCTCAGTTCGATACCTCCCTCCAAGGAAATCCGCTCCTCTATATATCTTCACCTCTCTTTGAAGAGGGATGTCTCTTGGAATAGAGATAACTCTTTGGATGGACATATCCTTGTTAATAACTCTTTTTCATTATAATTGTTGCTCTTCCATAATCGCTGCACATTAAGCATATTAATTGCTGCCCTTAATCACTGTCTTTGCATAATTACTTTTGTCACTGCCTTCCTTTTTATCTCTGCTTGTTACTATATCACCTCCCTGCTCATTCATTTGTCATCATTGCTTCTGTCGCTACTTATATCTGCTCTTATCTGTCCTGCTGATTGCATCAATCTGCTTATATCTGCTGCTGTTTGATCGATCTATTCCTTTTTTTATCTGATTAATCCTCTTCCTATCTTCCCCTGCAGATTGGTTTCATTCTCCCCTTTATATCTTCCAATATGAGGGAGAGACACATTTCTTCATCATGACTGCCCCTTTGCAATGGTCACAACCTTTGCTATTACCACCCTTCGAAAGAGTCACAACCCTTCATCATTTCTCCCCTTCAATAGAATCACAGACTCATAACCTTTCATAATTACCACCCTTTAGAAGAGTCACAACCTTTCATCATTTCTGCCCTTCGAGATAGTCGCAACCTTTCATAATTACAACCCTTTGAAAGAGTTACAACCCTTCATAATTGCTGCCCTTTGAAAGAGTCGCTTCCTTATTTTCTTCTCATTCTTTTTTTCTTCCATTAATCCTTTTAATTCCTATGTTCCCCTCTATCTTCCTTCCTCCATATCCCCTTTCAAAAGAACTCTCGTCCCTTTTATATCTTATGTTGAAAGAGTCACAACTCTTCATTGCATATCACTTGACCTTTCACTAAACTTAATTAACTTGTAATTATATTATATTTTATTATTATTTATTTATTTTTTATATTTTAATCTTATCATTATTATTTATTATTAAATCCTATTTCAGTAAGGGGACATTACAGGTATATCACTCAAAATAGAAACTCCCATTAGACTTAGGGCAGACAAGAAGCAAGTGGATTTCCTAGGAATCATATCAGACCAGCATTTTCGGGGAGAGAATTTTTAACTTTGGCCAACAGATACCGCGTTGATACCAACATCTCTTCAAGTTTTCTTGCATCTTTGTTGGATTTAGGGGAACCTATGGTGCAGTCTTTACTTCTCCTGCGTTTAGTGTTCAAGCAGGATTTCTTACAAGATGATATAGATGTTGTCATCGTGGTGGAACCCGGGATAGGCATCCCCTGGCTGGACGACATCCCCAAAATGTTTGAGCTAGGAGTTGAAGTTGCTAAGCAACCCTCACTCCTACACAGGAATGATCATTGGGTGACAATTGGGCATGACTACCTGCACAGAGCGATGGGGGTTGAAACTGGTGACAAGAGGCCATGGATGGAGAACTTCACAAGACTGGTTAGCTTAGAGGAGTTTTACAAGAATGAGTAAGGTGGGTAGTCGGGCTTTTCTGGTTTTTTGGACCAGGTTCAGGCATGCCACACTCAACTAGAGCATTCACATCTGAACGGGCCTGGAATGTCTTATCCCTGCTTGGGTTTCATGGGTTTTTTAACTATCTGGTTTCAGTTTTTGCCCTTAGTACAGTATAAGGACTAATATGGATGTTTTTGCAACTGAATTTAATTACTCTGTTTTGTACAAGACATACTAGGTGTGTTCTACCTGGAGCTTCAGCTCGGAGGATATCAATACAAATCCGCAACTTTGGTTGCATTTCACCAATTAAAAAAAAGTATTTGGAGGGAAATTCAATCAAGGGCTCAAATTGAAAAGGCAATAAAAAGAGGGTGCCTGCCTTCATTTAGCATCTTGATTCAATTTGTAATCTTCACTTGGAGCATTTGTGTTCAAGTTCACAACCAAGGACAACCTTGGCTGTTCAAGGGTCTTGGAGGATGAAAACCCTCTTTTTCATCTAAAGCATCATCAGAGCTGATTTTTGGCAAGTTGTTTTCAAGTTTCTAGATTTGAGGCAAGTGGATTGCAATATTGGAGAAATATTGTTGAACTGCCATTGTTGGCGGATTTCAGAATTTATTCCAATATTTCATTGCTGATTTAGTGAGTCGCACCAGCACATTGTGTAGCCACAACATTTAGAGGGTGAGCGCACTTATTAGAGGAGATTTTATGCTGTTGTTGATGTTGATCTTGGAGTCACCCTGTGTATTCTGATCGTCTTTTGGATGCACCAATATTGGGGAAGTTTTAACATCGTTTACTGCTGCTGCATTACAATCTCCAATCTTTAGTCCGGAGCACCAGCATTGAGGGACAGATCTAATGTTGTTTATTGTTGAATTTTCCATTTCGCGTCATACCCTTTCAGCTGTCATCCATTTAAGCAAAGGTTCCATCTCAACCAACCATATGAGTCTGTTTATCATCTGAATTTGCCATCCATACAGCAGTATGGTAGGTTTGTAAGTTGGAAATTGATCATTGACATCATCTGTAATTGCTGGTAAATTCTGAGTCAAATTGAAGTCTTTGATTTTCTGATATGTTTGGGAGAATTTGCAACATATACTGCTTGATTCAATCTTTTTGCTAGTAAAAGTTGGCTATATTCTGAAATTGATTTAAACAGATCAGATCTGAGCATGTTTTGGCAATCTAGGGTTATATCAGATAGATAACAATAACAATACTTGATGTACGTGACATATATAATTCTGATTTTCTGTCTAAATTCCAGCATTGTGAGGGTTTCTGGTGCCATTCCCAGCCAATTGTTATTTTGTTCATAATTTATTTTCAGTTTAGTTTGCAGTTACATTTTCATTTTGATTTTCAAAATACCAGAATACACACAAAAATCATATATTTCTAGAAATCCCAGAGTAAAGGGGCATTCCATGAATGCCTAGAGAAGTCCCCATCCCATAAGAAGTCATGGACCATTATTTACCAGAAAACCTAGGAAATTGCAAAAATGGGAAATATTTTTTTTTCTGTTGGGATTCCTAATCAGCTAGAATAGTAAGGACTATATGTGATAGAATATATTTTTTCAACAAGGGCTGTGCAATTAAAAACATTAATTGGCAGCCTACAAAATGGCTATAGAAATGACATCTAACTCGAGACCCATATTCCACCTTAGAAAGCACAGTTTAAAAAAATTGGAAAAACAAAATAATTATGACAAAACAGAGAAGAAACTAATTTAAAAGAAAAACAACACAAATTTAAATTTTTTTTAAATGACAAAATGAGGGAAATAAAAGAAATAAAGGAAAAGAGAGACATTTTTGCAACTTGAAAACCGTAGACAGTGGCTAGGTGAAACAACGAGTTAAAACCCACAAGGAAGCATTCTTGAGTACAAGTGAAGAAATGTCCATCCTAATGCAAAGAAATAAAGGAAATTGTGCAAGGTGGCAAGCCCATGGTTACGTTGGTCATGATGTAATATAATACAGATCGGCTTCGCACAAACAGTGGATGGGTAGATGATGGATTAGCAGAAATCAAAAGTTTTCATAGGAATCCAAAATTATATTAGCTTGCAAAAGAATACAGGTGATAGAAACAAAGGTCAGTAAAAAGAAACAACAGAGTATGCAAGGAGTGATTTTATAAGAGAGAGTAGGGAGAAAGTAAAGAAAAATTAGAAGTAAAAACAAGTGATCAAAACAATTTTAAAAATTTAGTTTGTGGGCATGTGGAAGACCATCACCTGAGCAGCATAAGGGCAGAGCTCAAAAGTTATCGAAAACAATTGAGGAATCAACAAGGCTACATAGGAGTGTAAGGGAGGGTGCAAGTGAAATACTAAAGTTTTGTATGTGCTGAAGAGTGATCAAGACAAACCATAAGCTAAGGTTGAGCTTGGATTTGAATGGACATGTAAGATAAAGCAAAGAGAAATACTGCAAGAAAGAGTAAGGAAGCAAACTGAGAAAGAAGATATCTAACATAGAACACAATAACAAATTAAACAAACAAAATACAAGAAGCATACTATGAAATCATATTTTTCAGACATAATGATGGCGTTCTCGGTTGTACCCAACAAGATAGCTCAGTATGAATACTTGCAATAAATTTTACATTGGAAACTATTTGTGATTAACTATATCCTCATGGATGTAGACAAGAAAAATCTGATGGAGGAGGACTCCAATACCTAGCACTGGAGGTGGAAAGCCGAGGTAGAGATCATACAAAGAATTATTTAACATTTACACGCTTTATTATGCTAAGTTTATCTTAGTTTAGCTAGGTAGCTTAGGCTAGATTATTTGAGTTACACGAATAACTTATTTGTAAATGTGGATAGTTCATAACATCCATCTCATGTCGCAGAAGTAGAACTCAGTTATAGCTAACATCCTAGTCAACTACCTAGTTGATTCTCTAATTGAACTCACTGACACAAGGCCATAATATTAAAGTGTCCCATCCCTACCAATTGAGACCTGGCAAGAAAGCATGGTGGAGAACCTTCCAAATCGAGTGGACCCCTCTATAAATAAGAAACAACAATTCAAACAAGAGGTGGTAGAAGAATACATTCAAGAGAGAATTGATCCCTTAAAGAGAAAATCAAAGAGGAGAAAGATAAATTGAAGGCTACAACAGCAAAACCATTCAGGTCAAAGAATTTTTTGTGTGTTACTTCTATCTTAGTTGGGCACAAACCATGAAAAAGACGAAGGATGAACTTGACCAGGTTAGGCAGCAGTTATCACTAGCAGCGTCAAATTATAAAATAACTAGAGATGAAATAAGGGAGGATGGGGACTGATTTCTCTAGGAAATATCTTTATATAGAAGTTGGTGCCACAAGCAACAACCATTACAAATATCAATGAGATAGAGATGGTGACATGTCCCCAAATGGATAGAATGCAGGAGGTTATAATAAGCAAGCAAGCATAACTTCAAAGCTTGGCCGTAGAAAGGAGGAAAGAGGAATAATCTTCCACCGTTGTAAAATTTGTAATGATCCCAGCTAGTTGTTCTAAAAACAATGATTGCCAGAATTCTGATTTTTGGGAAAAGACGCTGTTCTAATGTTTGCAGATAGTTTATGTATATTTCCCTTGTACAATTTAATCAACGTAAGCAAGGAATACCAACTCGACTATACCCCTAATGCTGAAGATTCTTTGCCAAATAAGCCAACTAGGTATTAAGAAAAATCTTACTTGCAATACAAATCATGTTACCAATGACTTCAATTTTCAGG
Source organism: Thuja plicata (assembly GCA_018584345.1). Lineage (NCBI taxonomy): Eukaryota > Viridiplantae > Streptophyta > Pinopsida > Cupressales > Cupressaceae > Thuja > Thuja plicata. Next base: position 3,643,278 of record MU224326.1, on the reverse strand, counting down.
CTGAATACAATTAGAAATATTCAAGCTACGGGCATATATATCCAAGGAGGGATAGAATAATATAAGTGCACCTTTTATATTCGGCGTTAAGAGGTTCCAGCAATGACTAGCGTAGTAACAATGGTCTCCTAGTCTACCTGCACTGTATCGCACTATTCCACCATAGGTAGCTATGATAACGCCTCTTGTCTCCAACGTGACAACCTGTTTGCAGGGCCAACGCCCACTATCTTCCAATTAATACTACCCGTTGTGGTAGCTTGTTGTCGTCCTCCACGGGCTAACTGTGGTTCCTCTGTCATCGGAAATGAGCACAACGGTTAAGATGCTGTATAACTGCCTGCGCTATCTCTATTTACGCGCAAGTGCAGGCTCCTTTATAGAACGAAGGTCCGTGCTTTTCAGTCACGGTATGAGAGGTGTCACTAACTCGCGTTACCAGCCCATGCGCAGTTTAGTCTGCATACACCTTGAACAATCCCAGTCTTAGCTTGTTGTTCGATACCAATGAAATCGCCGTATTAAAACTCTAATCCAAGCCGCGCGGAATAGTTATGTGGCATGCTTCCCAAATGTGAGATTTGCGATAACATTAAATGTCTTCTCCAATGAAGTTTCGCAGCATTCCAGCTTCCCTATATTTGTCTAATAAATCTTTGCTATGACAACTGTGGAAATAACTCAATAGATTGATATGCTGATACAGAGGTATTTGATTCTTCTACTTACACATTGTGCTCCAATATGAAATCTGAAGTGATTCGACCATTAACGAGAATTCTGGGGCTACGTCCAGTTTTCCCAATCTTTCCTTAAGGGACTACTACGTCCTCAAGAAAACCAGTCACAAATGCAACCAGATTTAATTTCCTTTTTGTTTATAACAATTCATGGTGCTTTTCCCAAGAAAGCCTTTTTCTTTTATAACCTTGAAGTGTGGGAAAAATTCACAACTTAAGCAATGTGGGATAAAGGTACTCACTTAAGTTACTTTAAGTCACTTAAGTCACTTTTATAAAATAAAGTAACTTAAAGTCATAAAGTGACTTTATAATATCCTTTTATAAAGTAAAGTGACTTTACTTTATAAAATGAGCCCAAATAATAAATGCTCGCCCACTGAAGCCTGTGACTAGCTGACATCCTCTGAAAGAAGCCTTTAGCCTATCCGGATCAGGGAGATAGACTAACCAGGCGCCATAATGGCCTACTGCGGGATTGGGGACATTACAGTCCTCCCTTCCTGGGATTGCTTGCCCTCAAGCAATCTCAATGCAGGGTGCTACAGAATAGACTCACCCTCCCATGTAGCATCCTCTATCAGTAAGTCCTTCCATCTAATCAAGTATTCTCTGATAGCCCTGTTCTGCAGCTTCCTCTCTCTGATCTCGATCACCCCAGCTGGCACCAAAACCAATTTACCCTCCTCATCAAGTGGGGGTAATCCAACTGAAGGGACTATCTGCTGTCCTATTGCCTTCTTGAGGCAAGACACATGAAAAACATTATGAATCTGGCTGTCAACCGGCAGCTCAAGCTCATACGCCACTTCACCCACCCTCCTGGAGATGCGGTAGGACCATAAAACCTGGGCTTGAGCTTTTCTGATCCACTCTTCTTCAGAGAACTTTGCCTGTCTGGCTGGAGACGGAGGTAAACCAAATCCCCTGCCTCGAAAATCCGCTCTATCTGGTGTTGATCAGCATACATCTTTTGCTGATTATGTGCCCTCTGAATGTTCTCCCTGAGAGACTTAAGGATATCCTGATGGTCTTGTAGCAGTCTCTCGCAGTCAGCGCCCTATTGTCCTGAAGAGCCAAGTCTATGAAAGATAGTGGCTCGCTGCCATAGAGAGCTCGAAATTGTGACATGCCAATAGTCATATGGTAGGTGGAGTTGTAGCAAAACTCCCCCAAGTACAACCATCTAACCCAAGCCCTCTATTGCCCCGCTACATAATTCCGGAGATAACCTTCTACCCACTTGTTCACAATCTTTGTCTGGCCATCCGTCTGCGGATGGTAACTGGTGTTGGGAGTCAATTCGGTGCCTGCCAATTTGAACAACTCCTGCCAAAAGGTGTTGAGAAATTTACTATCCCTGTCACTTACAATGGTCTTGGGAAGACCATGCAGCCTGAAAACCTCTCGAAAGAATAATTCAGCCACCTATGCAGCTGACCAATTTGCTGCAATGGCAAAGAAGTGAGCAAACTTAGTAAGTTTGTCCACCACCACATAAATGTTGTCCTTGCCTTGTACTCTCCGCAAACCAATAATGAAATGCATCGAAATACCTTCCCACTTCTGGGCAAGAATGGGTAGGGGCTGCAATAAACCGATCGGGTGCTCGTGTTCGGACTTGTGCTGCTGACAAGTCTGACACTCTGACATGCTGGAGGACATCGTCCTTGAGGCCCTTCCATGAGAACTTCTCTCGAACCTGCGTGTAGGTTTTGAAAAACCCTGGATGTCCTGTTGTGGGCGCATCATGAACAGCCCTCATTATCTTAGCCTTAAGCTTAGACTCTAGCACTAGGTAAATCTTGTCTTTATAGAAGATGATATCATCAATTACCTTGTACCTGTTATCTGGGAGTTGGCCATCCAGAATCTGACATGCTCGAGTATTCTTAGAATACTCAACCAGTAAGTGGGATTTCCAATCTGCAAAAATCTCTAATAGAACACAACAAGCTGCAACTGAAGGTCTCCTAGAAAGTGCATCAGCCACAATATTATTTTTGCGTTTGACATACTCTATGTCAAAATCGTATGCCTAGATTTTACTATCCCACTTTTGTTGTCTTTCGTTCAACTCTTTCTACTCCAAGAAGTAGCGCAGGCTGTTGTGATCCATTTTAACCGTAAACTTGCCACCCACCAGATACTGCCTGAATTTAGCTAAGGCGTGCATGATGGCAAGCATTTCCTTGTCAAATGTGGAGTACAACCTCTCATTGTCCTTAAGTTTTCTGCTCTCGTAGGCTATGGGATGCATGTCCTGCATCAATACTGCGCCAATCCCGTTACCTGAGGCATCACACTCTAGAATAAACGGATGAGAGAAATCCGGTAGTGCTAAAACCGGACACGTACTCATGACAGTCTTGAGTCTATCAAAGACTATCTCTGTCTCATCTGTCCTCCTGAAAGCCCCTTTCCGAGTGAGATCGGTGAGGGGTGTTGTTGTCTGAGAGAATCCCTTTACAAACCTCCTGTAGTAAGAACATAACCCAAGGAACCCTCTCAAGTCTGAGACATTCCGTGGTGGTGGCCAATCAAGGATTGCCTGTATCTTCTCCTGATGGACCTTAACTCCATCTGCCCCTATCACATGTCCCAGGTAGAGGATCTCAATCAACCCAAACTCACACTTGGATTCTTTTGCAAATAGAGATTGACTCTCCATGATGCTAAGAACCTCATCCAAGTGCCTCAAGTGCTCCTCCCAAGTCCTGTTGAAGACCAAGATGTCATCAAAGAATACCAGGACACTCTTGCGTAACTGCTTCTTGAATAAGTGATTCATGCAATACTGAAAGGTAGCTGGTGCATTAGTGAGCCCAAATGGCATCACTAGAAACTTGTAGTGCCCGTAGTGACATCTGAAAGTCGTCTTATGCACATCCTCCGCACGGACACGTATCTGATGGTACCCTGATCGAAGATATATCTTTGAGAAGTAAACTGCCCCATGTAGCTCATCTAACAGCTCATCGATCCGGGGAATGGGGTACCTGTTCTTAATGGTCCTCTTATTCAGTGCACGGTAATCAATACACATGCGAAGAGTACCATCCTTCTTCTTCACTAAAACCACTGAAGAAGCGAAGGGACTGCAACTGGGCCTGATGTGTTTCATGTCTAGGAGCTCCTTTATCGTCTTCTCTATCTCCTCCTTATAGTGTCTAGGATGACGATAAGGTGTAGTAATCACGGGCTTAGCGCCCTCCATCTCTATGATGTGCTCAAATCATCTGTCTGGAGGTATGACTGGTGGAATGTCCTCAAAAACCCGTTTGTGCTTATCAAGCACCTTCTGAACATCAAAGTGAACCTGCTGCCTTGAATCCAGTGTGGGTTTAGAGGATATGAAGCACTGGGCTGCCCACTCCATGTCACTATGCCTCATGATGGCCTCCATCCTGTGGGTCGATACTAATCTAGACTCACCATCTGGCATGGCCTTGAGAATCATCTGCTGATCACCCTGCATAAACTCCAATTGTTTCAGCTTGTAATCAATGGTGTACCTCTCCAAAGTCTGTAACCACTGCATACCCAAGATAGCATCCAAACTTTCTAAATCAATGACATAAAAGTCGGCCTCTAGAAGGTAATCTCCAAAGTGAATAGGAAGAGCGGAGATCTTCCTTGTACAGCTCAATAAGTCGCCTCCTGCCACCTTGACCTCAAACTCTGGAATGTCATCTACCTGTAACCTCCTCCTGGAGACCATGCATGTGTTGATAAAATTATGTGTAGCACCTGTATCTAAAAGGCAAACGATCCTCTGTCCTCTGAGCACTCCCTTCAAACGAAAAGGGTGACAAGTAGGAATCCCTGAAAGAGATGCTAAAATAACTGGGGGCTGCTCGTGGGAAGCTTTCTTCTTTTTCCCTTCTACCGATTGCTCTACCTGAGCCTCCTCATTGTTGTCCTCCTCATCGCTGCCCTCATACTGCTCATGCTCACCATCAGAAGCCACCTCGATATAATGTATTTTGTCTTTCCCAAGGCACCTGTGAACTGGAATCCAAGGCTCCCTGCAAGTAAAGCATAACTTCCTCCTCAACTCATTTCTAGTCTCAAAATCCAACCTAGGGGGCATACTCTTATTCTGATTTTTATTCTTTTGGAATGAAGAGGATCCCTTAAAAGTTTTCTTGGGTGGCTATAATATGTTGGAAGGTGAATCTAAATCATGTGCTAACTTAATAGCGTCATCCAAGGTGTGTGGCTTGAGAACTCTAACCAGTCCTCTGAATTTATCCTGTAAGCCCTCAATTAATAGCATTACCTTTCTCTTCTCAGACATGTCTGAAACCATAATGGAGATCCTCTGAAACTCATCAATGTAATGCTTTAGTGACCCACCCTGTTTCAACTATGCTAACTCCCTGTAGTAGACCTCTATGTCTTTACTATCAAAACGGGTGATCAATCTCGTGCTGAAGATCTCATAGGAAGCAATCAATTTGTGATCCTGGGTGACAAGGCCGTGATGCCACCAGTCATATGCAGCTCCCTCTAAATGCATAGTGGCAAATTTAATTGCCTCAGTCTCTGACATGGGTTTGAGAGTCAAGAAGGTATCTAGCTTGTGAATCCAAGCTCTAGCGGATGTCTTACCGCTGCCATCAAATGTAGGGAGAGTCAACATATTCATAGCATGTTTCAAGTCCCTGTTTGGACCCCTGGGTCTTCAATCCTGTTGGTTCTTACCGAACTCTCTCTTCTGGACCATGTACTGGGGAAAAGTCAAATCTACTTTGACATTGTTTGGTAACATATTCCACTCATCATGCATGGTCATCACATGCTCTGGAAGAATACCTGTGGCCTCTGGGGGTGCTACCTCTTCCCCTGCATTAATATCCGCGAAGTTAGGCATGAGGGGCCTATCGGACATACGAGTGGGAGCCCTAGCTACTCTAGGTGATCCCACTACACTGCCTCCACCATTGTGATGGCTAGTGGGCCTCCTGGCTGTGACTGACAACTGCTGGATAACCCTTGTAAGCTGGTGGAGAACATCAACAATATGGTCCTGTCCATCTCGTATATGTCTCAATGTTTCCATGGCCTCTATTTGTCTCATCAGTCATTTTTGTACCTGGAATGGCCTGTTCCAAAACAAACTCCTTGTCTTTTGTATGACTGTTCTCTATATCAACTTGTACGGAAGAATCTGTCTGTTCCTTCTCAACCATGTTATGTCTAAATCCGGGTGTCCTGTGCCTGCTATGCATACATGGCTAACATAGCTACTGTTGACCCAAACTGTAAAACTGATAATAATAATCCCACTAGGATGGCAAGATCAAGGCTTTGATACCACTGTAATGATCCCAGCTAGTTGTTTTAAAAACAATGATTGCCAAAATTCTGATTTTTGGGAAAAGACGTTCTAATGTTTGCAGATAGTTTATGTATATTTCCCTTGTACAATTTAATCAACATAAGCAAGGAATACCAACTCGACTATACCCCTAATGCTGAAGATTCTTTGCCAAATAAGCCAACTATGTATTAAGAAAAATCTTACTTGCAATGCAAATGATGTTACCAATGACTTCGATATTCAAGCTGAATACAATTAGAAATATTCAAGCTACGGGCATATATATCCAAGGAGGGATAAAATAATGTAAGTGCGCCTTTTATATTCGGTGTTAAGAGGTTCCAGCAATGATTGGCGTAGTAACAATGGTCTCCTAGTCTACCCGCACTGTATCACACTATTCCACCACAGGTAGCTATGATAACGCCTCCTGTCTGCAACTTGACAACCTGTTTGTAGGGCCAACGCCCACTATCTTCCAATTAATACTACCCGTTGTGGTAGCTTGTTGTCGTCCTCCACAGGCTAACCGCGGTTATTCTATGTCATCGGAAATGAGCATAGCGGTTAAGATGGTGCATAACTGCCTGCGCGCTATCTCTGTTTACGCGCAAGTGCAGGCTCCTTTATAGAACGAAGGTCCGTGCTTTACAGTCACGATATGAGAGGTGTCACTAACTCGCGTTACCAGCCCACGTGCAGTTTAGTCCGCATACACCTTTAATTATCCCAGTCTTAGCTTGTTGTTTGATACCAATGAAATCACTGTATTAAAACTCTGATCCAAGCCGCACGGAATAGCTATGTGGTGTGCTTCCCAAATGTGAGATTTGCGATAACATTAAATGTCTTCTCCAATGAAGTTTTGTAGCATTCCAGCTTCCCTATATTTGTCTGATAAATCTTTGCTATGACAACTGTGGAAATAACTCAATAGATTGTTATGCTGATATAAAGGTATTTGATTCTTCTACTTACAAATTTGTGCTCCAATATGAAATCTGAAGTGATTCCACCATTAACGAGAATTCTGGGGCTACGTCTAGTTTTCCCAATCTTTCCAAGGGGCTACGTCCTCAAGAAAACTAATCACAAATGCAACCAGATTTAATTTCCTTTTTGTTTATAACAATTCATGGTGCTTTCCCCAAGAAAGTCTTTTTCTTTTATAACCTCGAAGTGTGGGAAAACTCCACAACTTAAGAAATGTGGGATAAAGGTACTCACTTAAGTTACTTAAGTCACTTTTATAAAATAAAGTAACTAAGTCATAAAGTGATTTTATAATAACTTAAAGTCATAAAGTGACTTTATAATATCCTTTATAAAGTAAAGTGACTTTACTTTATAAAATGAGCCCAAATAATAAATGCTCGCCCACTGAAGCCTGTGACTGGTTGACATCCTTTGAAAGAAGCCTTTAGCCTATCCGGATGGGGGAGATAGACTAACCAGGCGCCATAATGGCCTAATGCGGGATTGGGGACATTACAAAATTGGCAACCGAGTTAGCAACCTTGAGGCATCATGTCTGCCATATAGAGACAATTGTGAAGGGATGAGATAACTTTTTACAAACAGCAATGAAACAGTATTAAGAAGCCCTCCCTTGAGAGGAAAACCATATCCCACAATATTGATATATCATGGAATTATAGTACACTCAATTTCCACACCGTTGAATGGCATACCCATAAAACTCATATGTTTTGATGCACTACAAACAAACACTTACAGAGGATAATGAAGAAAAGATGGTTGAAGGAGAAAAACGTAATGTCCCCTTTTTATGTGACCTTAAAATAATTAAATGATTAATATTTAGTTGTCAAAAAAAAAGTAAATTTAATGACAAAAAAGATATTATAAAATCAATTATGAAAAGTTTAATATTAAAAGTGATTTTTATAATTTATATTCTGGAAAGTTCCAAGAGTGCTTTATAAGCAGATTTTAGAGCTCATTTGCATTATTCTTGGTTTTAATATTTTCTCTTGGAGAGCTTTGAGAGCTTAGCTTTCAGTTCAGCCAACCTTGGTGGATTCATCCAAAATTCACAGGTGTGCAGATTGATAAGGGTTTACAAGGATTTATTTGCTGTTGTCAGCAACAGTGCTTTTAGGTATGAATTCAATTTATTCAAATTTGCAAGCAAATAATAAATTTGTCATTTAGATAGATAAAGGGGTGAGAAATACCAGGAGAAATCATTATGATGTATGTGACCAATGAAGAAAAACAAAAAATATCAATGAATGTGTTTACAGTATGATTGAAATCAAATAAATAATTTATTCAGCTGGGATAGAGCCCAGCTGTACATTTTATAGCAGCCCGCATACCACTTCTAAAGCAACTAAGAGGGTTCATAGCTTTTGTGTTAAGCCTAAAATCCTTTTGGGAATCCACCGTGGCACTGTGAAGGAGATCAAAAAGTTGCCTCTGTCTTTTTGGGAGCTATTCACAACATGTAGGACTCTCAGGTCATGCTTATTAGGATAAGACAAAATGGAAAAGACAAGTAGACACAGCTATTAAGGGTGTTGTGAATGCATTTGAAGTTGTCATACAAGTTGTAAAGGCATAATAAGGTGCTGCAAAAATGATTTAATAAATAAATCAGAAATAATAATCTGAATATTGACCAATCAACAGCAGGCTGGCAAGCAGGTCAAGCACCTGAAAGCACCTCAAGCACATCAAGCGGCTCAAGCAGGTCAACCATTTGGAATATAAAATATTGATGTTTTATTTAATGATTTTATTGCTGATGTAATTTTTGAGTATATGTACTTTATATCAACAATAAATAAGGTAAAAGGAAGAATATATGATGTAATAAGTTTGCATTTTTTACATGAATTTCAATATTTGAATCTATGCATTTCATGCTATGATCATATTCCTCAAACAAATTGCATAAACACAATCAAAAGAGATGCATACCAACAGTTTTTACAAAATCTTTCTGAGTGATTAATCAAAAAAATTGCATGTTTGTTAAAAATAATTTGAGTATATGTACTTTGTATCAGCAATGAATAGGGTAAAATGGAGAATTGTCAATGCAATAACTTTGCATTTTTTACATGAATTTCAATATTTGAATCTATGAATTTCATGCTATGATCATACTCCTCAAACAAATTGCATAAACACAATCTAACAAGCTAAATACCAACTGTTTGACAAAATATCTGAGTGAAAAATCAAAAAAATGTGCATGTATGTTAAAAATATCTGCGTACGGGATATTACAGAGCAAGGCAACCACCATGCCAAAAGCTTGGACTAATGATGAATAGCGCCCACCAGTGTTAAGAGTGGGTTTTTCATCCCACCAAAGTGTCAGCACAGGCTAGCTCCCTTAGGCCACATTGTTGTTGGCCCCGCCATTTGTTTGGGTACATACTTGCTAGCACAACAGAGGAACATCCATTGGGGTTTAGCCAACATAATAAGTTTTCATCCAACAAGGATGTGTCCACCACACTCCGCACGGCTCGACCTTTGAGACTGTGGCTCTAATCCCAAGTAAGGCAACCACTACGCCAAAAGCATGGACTGATGGTGAAAGGCACCCACCAGCATTAAGAGTGGATTTTCATCCCACCAGAGTGCCAGCACAAGCCAGCCTCCTCATGGACACGTGGATCTTGACCCCACCATCTGGTCCAGGTTCATGTCTGCTAGCATAACAGAGGAACGTTTGTTGGGGTTCAGCCAACACACTAGGTCTTCATCTAGCAGGGACAAGCAACAACCATTACCAATATCAATGAAATAGAGATGGTGACATTTCCCCAAATGGATAGAATGCAAGAGGTTATAATAAGTGTGCAAGCATAACTTCAAATCTTGGACACAGAAAGGAGGAAAGTGGAATAATATTCCACCACTATAAAATTGGCAACTGAGTTAGCAAGCTTGGGGCATCATGTATGCCCTATAGAGACAATTATGAAGGGATGGGATAATTTTCTACAAACAGCAATTAAACACTATTAAGAAGCCCTCCCTTGAGATGGAGACCATATCCCACAATATTGATATACAATGCAATGATGGAACATTCAATTTCCACACAGTTTTATGGTGTACACATAAAACTCTTATATTTTTATTCACTACAAACAAACACTTACAGACAATAATGAAGAAAAGATGTTTGAATGTAATGTCCCCTTTTGAGTGATGGTTAATGTTGATCCCTAATCAAGCTCCCGCCTAAGGTAGGGCAATCTTGAAGTCTCACAGGGATAGGACGAATTGTGCCATGTGAAACAACCTCCGGGGTTTTATAGAAGCCGGCTCTTCTCTTGGTGTTTTGGGGCAAAGGGAGAAATCTCGAAACAAAAACTGAGGTGATGTGCCAAAGATTTTGAAACCCTTTCGAGTTCCAGCTAGGAACAGTAAGAAAGTAAGACCCCGGAAATGAGCACAGAACGCCACAAACTCTTCATTGTTGGAAAGAGAACGTGATGCCAAAATCCTGGACACAAGCCAAAACATTCATATCTTCTCGCGAGAAGCACCCATTAAGGCTCGTAGGTAAACGTCCTTATTGTCCCACCAAAACAACTATTCTCAGAGGATTTCATTCAACATAATGGCATGGTATAACCCCAGACCAAAAGCATTGAAAGAGTAACCAGACTTGATCCAATAGCTTGCAAATCACAATAGATTATAAGAGCCTAGAAGCAACAGATGATAGCTATTTTTGTTCAGAAATGACACGGAACCTTAAAACCATCCACAAAACAGAAAGAAACATACAGAAAAAGCAACATTGGGCATAGTCCAATATATTCCTTCTATTAAACATACATAGATTAGAAGACTAGGGTCAAAAGAATGCAAATACAACTATATTACAATGTTCTACTAATGAACAAAACTCTAAGAAAAGAAATCCTCGCTCTAACCGAACTCTCCAAAAGCCTCCTTATACAATGTGCCCACATGTCTTTTATAGAAAGAGATCTCTGAACCAACTCTCGAAAACGTCGAGAAAGGCATAAAATGTGCCATGTGGAAAAATCATCGTGGTGGACATTACGGTTGTTCAGGCACGCCACCTCTTTTAAATTATTTTCTTTTCCCACGCGCGGCATGAATGCCACCTACGCTTTTCTCAAAGAATTCGTCATCATGATGCGGAGGATACTGTTGCGACTTGGGATTGCCTCGGATTTGTCACTGACTAAAACCACGACAATCACCTTGAAGGATGTGGACCTCGCCATCCTTTGAAATGATGTGACCGCAGAACGGACACACGGCATGTTGGTAGATCTTGAAAGGGGAAAACCTTGTTCGGAGAAATATGAAACTCTTTTGTGTTGCCATGTGGCATGTCGGTGTAACTACCATGGCTTTACCTTCTCACTTCTTGAAGATCCTACAATCTGATATTTGGCGTTCTCTGCAACGAGCGCATTTTGAAAGATGAAGTGTTAAAAAGGAAAAGAGGCAAGCCAGCTTGACAAAAATCGCACCACTCAAGTGCTTTCTGCTATCCAATCTCCGTAGGGTCCTAACCTTCGCCCGTTCTGTTTATGGCTGCGGTGAACATACCAACAGTTAACAAAGAAGAAATATCTAGCCTTTTCCATTCAGTGAGGCTAGAAAACTAATTAAATAGTGAGGGAATGAGAGAATAATTAAATATTAGCCCAAAAAGCTAAAGTTATTTACAAAATATTTAATTATACATCATGTTTAATGTTGGGGCCACACTTAAGTTATAACATTATTACACCTAGTAAGTGCTATGTGGAGATTTAATTAATATAAAGTGAGTATTAATTTATGCCTAAATCTAAAGGCCAGAAATAAAGAAGGGGTTCGAATGCTTTTTGTGGCTAAAGATTATTTATAAATCATCGATGGAAAGGAAAAGGATTCATTCATTCATCTTATGGTTTTGTTTTCTATGCTATCGAACTTCTGAGCTTTTTTCAGAACGTAGCCCCTAGTAGCTCTAACTTGGACGAAACCCCAAGTTTCTCTTGGACAAACAGCATTAATTCTGATCACAGACATGGGATCTCCATATTCAGTCACCAAATTTAGGAGGAAGCGGCAACTCCATTAAATTCTGAGGCAGCTAATTCTGATTTAAAATGTTAAGGGTTTGAAGCTAGGACTCCAGTTCTTAAACGTAGCCTCCAATAAGAGTTGCAGCATTTAAATTTTGCATAGGAAATCACATGCATGGACAGCAACCAATTAGCTTTTTGGTCGCAGCATCTCAGATTGTTGATGATGATATTCATTCACAATGATAATGACCTGCAATATGCTTGTAATTATCTCTTCAAAATCTAAGACACCAATAAAGGTCAAATATTCCCAATTCTTATTTAGACACAAATTTCTTGCATATATCAGTAGTAAGTCTTTATTGTGTTTCTATTGTAAAAATCCAGCCCTTATTATTATATGCACTCATTGCTCATGATCAAAATCAAATATTTGCAATCAATTAAACCAAATACAAAATCAAATTACTGTTTAACTCTGGCAAGGATTATTTCAGAGGTATCAGAGCACACTGACCCTGCTAGCCTGTGAGGGTTTTAGTTGCATGTCAATATTTTCAGTTGCATTTCAAGGTTTTCAGTTGCATGTCATCTTTTTTCAGTTGCATGTCAAATTGAATCGATTGGATGCACTCTAGAGGGACAGGATTGTATAGATACTTCACCAAAAGTAGAGCCGATCAACAGTTAGAAGCATCTAAAGAAGAGAATCCCTGGTTTGATCAAGGCAACATGGCGGAACAAAGAAATTATGGGGGTAATGGTCAATCGAACCTTCAGGATATTATGGCACAAAGGGCAGAACAGCAACAACAGATGATGCAAATGTTTATACAATCTCAACAACGGCTTCTTGCTGAAATTGGAAACCTAAGGGTCCAACAGCCGCATGCACAAAATCAGGATGAAGATAGAAGTGATGTTGGGAATGAACATCAGGTTAGGACAGCTTCTAATGCTGCTAGGACAGCAGGCACCACATCTGATCGACTTGTTTTCTTGCCAAGGCCCATTGAAGAAGCAGTTCCAAAGGTAGAGAAAGAAGAGACACACATCACAGATGATATTATGGTGGCACAAGACGAATACATGCAACTACCAGCTAATGTGAGGCAGCTAATGAACTTAAATCAATTCATGAACCAGCGTAAGGATAGGGCTAGAAACCATCTAGAAAGGCAAGACAGGAGGCCTAGAGGGCCAGTTAGGCAGGACACTCAACCTGCGGAATCTAAGGATGCTTTAAATAAAATTTCTATACCAACCTGCAATGGAACCGAAGGTATACCAGCAAGGTCATGGGTTCATAAGTTGGACACATTCTTGGCACTTAAACAAACCCATGGAAGAGGAAAAGGCGATATAGTTTGCTACCATGCACCTGGAGGGGGTAGCATATGATTGGTGGCACCATGGATTTGTCTCCCAGGACCATGCCATGGTACATTCCTGCAAAGAGTTTGTTAAAAGGTTGGTTACTCACTTTGATCAAAAAGGCATAGAAGTCTACTACAGGGAATTGGCCCAACTTAAGCAGGTAGGACATGTGGAGACTTACATAAATGTGTTTCAAAAAAAATCCGTAATGGTTCCTGATATGCCACAAAAAAGAGTCACAATGCTCTTTGTAGAAGGATTGAGTGACAAACTGAAGGGATTGGTCAAGGCACATAGGCCTAATACATTATATGATGTCATTGGGTTAGCTCTTGATCTTGAAGTCACACCTTCTCAGCCACACAAGAACTTTAGGAATCAGAAATCAGATGCGAAGGCTCCTAATCAGCCCAAGGTCACATCTCCTAAGCTAGAAAAAGAGTCAAGAAATGAGTTAAGAAGAAGGAATCTTTGTTTTCATTGAAAATAACCTCAGGAATCAGGACATAGGTGTCTTGGTAAGGGTAAGGCATATCTTATTGAGGTGAATTCTGATGTGGACAGCGATGAGAGGAGTGAGCATGATGACAAGGTGCAAGGTACCCTTGTGTCTATCTGGTGGTTCCAGAAATCATCTTTTCGTACTTATAGGGATTGTCAAAGGAAAGGGAGTTATGTGTACGGTGGACAGTGGTGCTACACAACTTCATTGATGAGGACTTTGTAGTCAAGGAAGGATTACAAGTAGAGGACTTTCCTGAATTCAGCGTTACGTTGGCAGATGGATCCAAAATCAGTTGCACAAGGAAAATACCAAGGTTGGGCATGCAATTAGATGATTATACATTTGATGCTGATTACTATGTGGTTGGTATTGGTGGAACGGAAGTAGTATTGGGAGTACCATGGTTGGAGTCCCTTGGAAGACACATCTAGGATTTCAGCAACATGGAGCTTGAGTTTTCTTATGGAGGTAAACAAATTGTGTTGAAGGCTACCAAAAATGATAACCCAAAGGTTGTGGCAGCCAAGTGTATGCAAGCTCACCTTGATAATGAAAATACCATTGGGAGGCATGGGGATAAATCAGATTATCCCAAGTATGACAGAAGAAATGTATCTCCTTATACTCGTGATATGGCAGCTTTGGCACATGATGCTATGTCATGTTTAGCAATGTGATTTAATAGAGGTATACATTCCGACAATTCATTGGCAGTCAAAGAATTGCGCCTTCATTTGATATCTGATTTTTGGGATATCATGTGGGATCATGTATGGTCGTTGTTCTTAATGGAGAAGGGTCAGTAAATGTTGTTATTGGCTTGCAACTGGGTAATGATACTTGGGATGATGGTTTGTTTTTACAAACAACAGATGCTTGGCCAAATATGGGTGACTTGATGAGCTGCTACTTCTTCACAATGTACGATAGGTTTCATATTGTGGTGTTGGATCCAGGTGTTGATTTGTTGGATGCATTGTCACGCTTGTGCCCTATTGAGTTGCTTCATGATTTGTGGTGTTTAGACAAGTATATTAGAGTGGAGCAGTGAATAGTTATGTGATTGCTAGAGGACCGGCAATCCCGGGAAGGGAGGACTATAATGTCCCTTTCCGAGTGATCGTTAACAAAGAAGAAATATCTAGCCTTTTCCATTCCCTAAGACTAGAAAATTAATTAAATAGTAAGGGAATGAGGGAATAATTAAATATTATCCCAAAAAGCTAAAGTTATTTGCAATATATTTAATTATTCATCATGTTTAATGTTGGGGCCACACTTAAGTTATAACATTATTACACCCAGTAAGTGCCATGGTGGAGATTTAATTAATGTAAAATGAGTATTAATTTATGCCTAAATGTAAAGGCCAAAAATAAAGAAGGGGTTCGGATGCTTTTTGTGGCTAAAGATTTATTTATAAAGTCATCGATGGAGAGGAAAAGGATTCATTCATCTTATGGTTTTGTTTTCTCTGCTATCGAACTTCTGAGCTTTTTTCAGGACGTAGCCCCTAGTAGCTCTAACTTGGACGAAACCCTAGGTTTCTCCTGGACAAACAGCATTAATTCTTATCACAGACACATGATCTCCATATTCAGTCACCAAATTCAGGAGGAAGCGGCAGCTCCATTAAATTCTGAGGCAGCTAATTCTGATTTAACATGTCAAGGGTTTGAAGCTAGGACTCCAGTTCATAAACGTAGCCTCCAATAAGAGTCACAGCATTTAAAGGAAATTGCATGCATGGACAGCAAACAATTAGCTTTTTGGTCACAGCATCTCAGATTGTTGATGATGGTATTCATTCATAATGATAATGTCCTGCAGTATGCTTGTAATCATCTCTTCAAAATCTAAGACACCAATAAAGGTCAGATATTCTCAATTCTTATTTAGACACAAATTTCTTGCATATATCAGTAGTATGTCTTTATTGTGTTTATATTGTAAAAATCCGCTTCTTATTCTTATATACACTCATTGCTCATGATCAAAATCAAATATTTGCAATCAATTAAACCAAACGCAAAATCAAATTACTGTTAAACTCTGGTAAGGATTATTTCATTGAAGGAGCAAAATGGAATGAAAAGTTGGTAGGGTCTAGGCAGTAAGACCTGATAAATCAACTAGGCAGCCTCTTTGCGGTCACCTTCATCACTTGCCACTTTTGGCATCCATTGAGCTCCACAAAGAAGTAGATAATCAGCATCAAAACTTCTGTGAAACTACA
>MU224326.1:3571027-3597574 GCA_018584345.1 Thuja plicata | reverse complement strand
TATATATATATATATATATATATATATATATATATATATATACATTGTTATAAAAGTTTTCAGTACAAATATAATATTATAAACACATTATTACAATTTTTATTACAAATTTTATATTTTTATTTTCTTATTTCCTTATCATCATCTCGTTAGGGTTTGATTTTCAATAAATTTTGATTTTGTGCGATTCATTAGGGTTTAGTTTATACGGTTTCTAGAAAAATGGTAAGCCTACAAAACTTTTCAATGTACCACACTTATTGAAAATATTATTTGTTCTTCCCTCATAACTTGGCACAAAGGTATTTACGTGCCTTTACATTATTAACTTGACCGTGCATGCTAAAAACACATTGATCTCCATGTTTAACACGCTCTTCTCCACATTTAACAAGGATGATCTTGCCTCCCTATAAGTAATCTTGGTGAAAAATGTTATGACAAAGAGCGGAAACAAATTGGGCATAAGTTTGGGATATATTTTGTTCTCATTTACAATTTTTTTTGTACCTTTACATTTTTAAAAATGGTGATACAAATGAATTCTTCTTTCATTTTTTTCAAAAACAGACACAATATTACAAGAGCATTTATCTATAAATAAGGTTTCATTAAGAAAATCCCACAAAGTTTTTTTTTAAAAATAGTTTTGCATTAGCATTGGAAATCAATTATGGGAAGTGCTTTGTATGTTCGGCCACCTTGTTAAAATTAGTTTATAGTTTTTAGCAATTTTTTTATACATTCTCAACATTTCAATTTAGTTGCTTTTACCAGCCTAATACTCCATGGGTGTCAATACAATAACAAATTGTCATTAGGTTCATGATCATCAGAGAAACTTCCCATGAGTGCATAAAAAAAGATATT
Organism: Thuja plicata; assembly: GCA_018584345.1. NCBI lineage: Eukaryota > Viridiplantae > Streptophyta > Pinopsida > Cupressales > Cupressaceae > Thuja > Thuja plicata. The sequence continues at coordinate 3,596,704 of MU224326.1, read as the reverse complement.
GGTTTTATTTTCAAAGCCATTACTAGGGTTTAGATTTTTTTTACTGTCATTGAATTTGTTATGATTTTTAGGGGAACTTTAAAACAACTTTTTGTACTCTTTTGGTAAACTTTATAGGTAAAAATTTGTTGAAAATCAAACATGCTATCAACTAAGAAGTTTTTGAAACAGAAATAATATAAATTTTCAATTTCATGATGGCAACAACTTCAACTTTTTGGATCAGATGCAGATAATTTTAACACTCAACTATTCCAAAATAATTTATCTAAGGGGTCGTGGTTCACAATATCTTTTCATTGAGAAAAATAAGGCATACCTCTCAATCCTTAACTTATTCAAAATCATCATACAACTTTGCATCAACCCACTCTTGAGCTGAAATTTGCAAGCTTCCATGTCCTCTAGGACTAGTCATCACACATTTCTTTTTTTCACAGATTATAAAGAGAACAATGATATGTTAAAAATATCTGGAGTGGTCAACAAATAAAAGTGCAAAGGTGATAGAAATTTCAAAATTTCAAGTTGTGAAAATTACATCAGATAATCTACGATTTACAGACTGAAGCATTGGTAGGAATTTAATTAATGAATTATAGATTGTACTTATTATTTGCAAGCCTTTTGCAATGTAACTGGTTGATAATGGATGGAAATGTTTGAATTCCATGTGGAAGGGAACAACACAAACCATCACCAGCTTCAATAGAATTTTTTTATGTTTGGCTATATCAATTACAAGTCTTTTATAAAGACATTCCCACGAATGGAATTCTATGATTCTAAGCTAGAAAATCCATTATCGTCCAAAGATCAATCCTTGGGCTGCTTGAGTCTCTGAATGTTTATGTTCTTTTTACTCTTGTGAGTACTGATTAAAATGCACAAATGAACCAATAGTATAAGAACTTGTTTATCGATGACTACTTTTATTCCGAACCCTATTGTGTTGTTGTCTTTTACCCCTGATAGAATCCTTAATTGGAGAATTCCTTTTTTCCTTACTATGTTGAGTAGTTTATTTATTTACAGTTTGAAATGAATTATTGTTAGGTTGAACAAACTACAATAAGAAAACATGTCAATCACAAGGAATATTGCTCAATACTTCTTTAATAGGCTTTGACATTCCTAGTGCTCTGGTGCTTCCACATATCCCTTTGGTTTGACATTAGTTGAAGACTTCGAAATTCCTTCATCATATCCAGTACATTGGTTTTCTTTGAATATTTTGGCATGTCCTCACTATCCTCCATAGCCATATTCATTGAATAATTGGGTGTTTGTTCATCTTTCTACAATTCTTGAAAACCCTAAACTATGTAAATAGAAACATCCTGATCATTTGACACTATAACTATATACATGTTGAATACCACTTCCATGATTGTGCCAATTCTAATTTAAACCATAGTTTACCTACTATGTCTTTGGAGGCAATTAAAAATGGGTTCATATAAGAGACAAATCACCATGGAATGGGACCACTACTATGCATGGAGCTTCAATAAAATCACCAATCAAATCATCGGTAAGTTAAAATTTAGTACATTTTTTCTGTACGAATGCTATTGAAAATGATGTAGAAAAATACACATTTTCTCTCATGGCATCACACGACATCGAAATTTCCTTGTAACAACATTACTAATTTCTAACATGTTCGTTTAAAAAATAAAACTTAATGGGTTTTCAGATTGTTTCCACGGGTTGTCAATTGAAACATCTTTTAAATTCAATTGTGCTCAATCCACTTTAATACTACGAACACAATGTGCAAGCATGTAGGAATTAGATTATGCTTCCTAACAGCAAAAAATTTCCTCCTTTCGTACTAATTTCAAAAGAAAAAAATTGTTATTTGTTGTGCATGTTGTGTAAAATGAATGTGCAGAATATAAGCCATTTTATTTCTTTCTCATTTATTTTTAATCCATATATGTTTTATTTACGATTATCCACCTATTGGGAGAAATAAATCTGCCAAAATAGTAAATTTGTGATACATATTTTAAGGTTGTTGTTTTTAGTATCTCTTGTGTGAAATTTAGAATGAATATTTCCCCTCTGGAATTAACAGTTCCCTCATCTGGCTTTGAACCAAAGCTTCTAGCCTTAACAATCACTCCAAAGTAGTACAACCCTAGTCCATGATTAATCCTTATATACAACATCATTGGATTCCCACTCTTACACGTGCTTTCTTTAATTTCCTCCTCCATCATATGTATTCCAAAAAAGAGTGTGGGAATCCAAAAAAATGCAAGTGAAGATTGAGAATTCCCTAATTTGCATGTGATATTCCCCATTACATGCATATATATCCACTTCCTAACAACACCCTGCATGAGTCTATGTTGTAGTGATTTGTGCATTGTGCATTTTTTCCTCACTTCTCAACGCAGTTATGTAAGATATTTTCTTTTTTGGTTTGTTTGATGAGTAGTTAAACTAAGAAAACAACAATAATATACTTTCTTTGTATTAAATCTTAATTTTATGGTATACTATTGTCAGCCACAAAAATTTCCAAATGCTTTTTCTCCTTGTTGCTAGGATAATTGTTTTCCGTTATCACACATATGAAACTTGATTGCAACTATCCAAAATGTAATGTTGTTCGTCATTTACCTCAATTATAATTTATATTGCATGGGTTGAATTTTCTTATTTCCAAAGGAATTTGAGGGTAAACCACCAACCAATCACAATATATGGACACAAGTAGGACTTGTAAAAGGAGCTCTTGGTGAACTTATTTACATTGTTTACAATCCAGGCTTAAAACCACCTGAAATCCCTACATATGTGATAGCATGATTTGAAACCTATAGCATGCCACTATGGAATGAAGATGACCCAAAATATATACCGATAGTACCTCTATCCCTTGATAACGATAGAAAAATCCCACTAACAATGGCTTTGGGCTATTACCATACACAAGTCCCAAGGACTAACCCTTCATAAAGAAAATATTGATATTGGAAAAATTGAAAGGAAGGGCCTAACATTTATAGCTATATCTTGATTCAAGCCACGAGATGGCCTTCACATTGAGCCCCTATTCTCCCTTGAGAGATACTCCAAGATAATAAAAATTCCAAACATAATTATAAGGAAAAAAAGAAGAAGATGGATTGCAACTAATGTCCTTTTAGGGAAAAAAGGTATATGATTTTGAACCTAGCCTCTTTGGTTATATCTAGAATAGACAATATCACATGAAGTCCATTTTCATACTTTTTTATATATTTAATATGAGTGGTACTCTACTATTAGAAGATGATGTATTCGTATAATTGCATCCTTGTAGGCAATTGTCAAGCACGACAACTCAAAAAATCATGGTAATCGTTGGTTGCATTTGACTCAACAATTAAATTGTATGTTGGTACACTTATAAGTTTTTTTATAGAAAGTTATTGGTTCTCTTTAGTTGATGTGTTCAAATTTTTGTCTTGTTATTTGTGGTGTTCTTGCATAGTTTAAAATTGCCATTAAGTTTGGCCTTATTTGTGTTCAATAGTAGGAGACCATATGGAAGATTCGAGAGCTTTCCAAGGTGTTGGTGGTTCCATCCATCACTACAACGCTTGTTTGATTACAAGGCACCTATAGGCTGATCTCTTTACAAAAGATACTATATAGTCTCCCTCTCTCTATCCAGATTATCATTTTTGTCCTCCTAAGATTCATTTGAGTTCTTGATAGATAGTTTTTGCACCTCATGCATACAGACGGGGCTCCTTGATGTTGATTCCCCCCCACTCTCACTCCTTGTGTACCCTCCTACCTACTTTTCCCATTTCCTCCTTTCATTTCTATCTCTTGTTACATTACACTCTTGTTCCATCAAGTCTCTTATTATTCTATATTTTCACATGATAATTATTGTATTTGTTGTTTTAACGATGAAAAACTTAGAAGGTTGGGTAAGGGCATTTTTTATTCTCGGTCAGAAGAATATTGGGTAGTAGGATGACTCATTTCAAGTTTGCCACCTTTACCTTTGCAAGTTTGTGCTCTTACTTTCATTATGAAAAACAAAAAAATGGTGGAAAGAAAGAAACTGAAATGTCACACCTTTAAGAGAAATAAATCCTTAAAAATTGTATAATCTTTTGTATTGTTTTGATTTGAACATAAATTTTGCATTATGATATAGATACAACATTACAATAGTTATGAATTTCAGCATCTATGCCTTCTAGATATTGTATAAAAATAAATTTTTGTACATATAATATTATAAATTAAAAGAATTTATATTCCACTTATATATCACGTCATTATGTCTTATATATCAACTTACATAAAGTATTCTATTGGCATCACACTTGCACATTTTTAGGTGCAAGTGCTAATATATATTTTTGTTTATTGTGAGAACTATTTAAAATTTATTATATTATTTTTATGATATTAATATTTGTTATTTTGAAAATTATTAAATAATATGTTTTTTAACACTAATAGTATGAAGGTAATTCAAACAATCCATTAATCATATATTAGCAAGATATTAATAGTCTATTAATATCAAAACAATTTATAAAGAGTCTCAACATCATTTACTAGAACGATAATAAGTCTTAGTAGCATAGAACAAAAACTAGTACTAAAACCAACCACCAAATAGCTAAGTGAGAGCATGGCTCCAATCTTCAGTGAGGAACTTAAATAGCTCCTTTATAGTTTCCTTCTTTTTTAGTGTCCTTTCATAACACATTTTTCTGCATGAGGCACAAGGAGGTTGTTGAGTTATGCATCACTCGTAGACTAAACTTGGAAATGTTGATCATTTTTTTCTCCAACTCGTATTTTTTCTTCAGGGTCTTTAGTTTCACTGCCATGTTCTTGCATCAAGCACAAGCACCCACACCACTCCCTTGGTTAGTATCCTCCTCTTCCAGCAAAGCATCCTAAGAACTAGGTCCAATGGTTCACTCTTGGTACTGTTAGAAATGTCTATTGAGCTATCACTGCTAATTTAGGTAAACTTTCTTCCTTCCCCATGCCTCCTCCTTCATCGACACCATCACCTACATCAACAACCTCATCTTCCTCCAAGTCATAATCCACTAGTTTCTTTTTCTTCCCTTTATCAGCTACATGACCCGCTAATTTATTAAAGTGTTGAGGGTTGGGACTTTGACTCTTACTGTCTTCCTCCCCCAAATCCTCCTTTGCATCATTGAAAACCTCCTAGGTGGTTATATGGGTTTTGGGTTTTTTTGTCAGTGGGGTAGGTTTTTGAATTTCATTTTCTTTGTCAGAAATATAGGTGGTTACAATATGCTTAAAGTTGCAAAGGACTTATGCAACAATGTCACGGGTTAGGGTGCCAAGGGTACCAGGTCAAAAAGGGATTTTATGGGCCCTCAACATATTTAGACACTTCTTCTTGTTGGGGTTATGGGTTTCGAGAATTGTTGCAACTGGAGAAAAACCAAGCACGGGGCTTCTGCGACGATAATTTTTTTTTGGGGGCATAGGGTCAAATGTAAGTTATAGAGACAAAGTGGAGAGCAATAGACTTCCCATCCTAGGTCTTACACATTTCAACCACATCCTTAACTGAATTAATAATTATTAAGTTTAATGTGTTTTGTTTTAATGTTATCATGTATAAAAATACTATAAAAATTTAGCCAACAAATTCTTCAATGTGATAGTAAGTCTAAAAACAATGTGTTTTAATGTAAAAGAAAAATTATTTTAACTCTTTGAAACTATCTTTCCATTGTCATATTTACCAAAAAATCATCATATTTTCTTATCTTTAGTAAATATAATCATGTGTACTATTTAAAAAAAAAACTTTTTCCTCATAGATAATTGGCTCGCCATCCAAAAATAATGTCATTATTTTAAATAAAACCTAGCAAACATGTATGTAATTTTTGCCAGCCATGCAGAAACTATGTTGAAATTTATTAAAACATATATGTTTAGTTGTTTTATGTTGAAATGGTTATGATTAATATGAGTTTGAGGTCACAATCAGGGAATACCTAACCATGCAACCCTAGATACTCACAACACATGAGATAATGACACTACCATATAGAAAAAAACTACCATTTTCATTAAATCGATGTATAAGGTTACAAGTTTATAATGGACCTTGTCATTTTACAAGATTTCAACTAGCGCACAATTTAATTTGTGGACTTGGAACTCTCTCACATGCTCTCTCTTGGGGTAGAAAGAAAAACTAAACTTCCACCCAAAACTCTACAATGTAAACATTTATCTAGGTATTCAAAATTTCTCATCATCTAGTTATTTTTTCACCCAAATCCCTCTTTCCACCTATATTCAAATTCACCTATATTAATTCTTCCCACATCCCCACGTTCATCCTTGCATGTCATAAGCCTCTACATGGATGATAATTCAAACTCTTCTTGAATTTTGCATTAGTGTTTCCTCTCTCTCTAGCATCCACCCAAATGTGCCTCATGCATTTCCTCCAAAATATTTTAGCCACTATTGATTTTTATAGTCCTTTCTTTTTCATTTGCACTCTTCTCTACACACCCCGATCTTCATGATTCTTGGCATTCAACCTTTTTTTTCACACTCTCTTTGCCTATGCATTCTTCTTTGGTGCATCATCTGAACCTTAATTATTAGGCTTGTATATAAATTTTCTCTCTATTGGCATACTTTCTTGGTTCTCTTTTTTTCCTTCATCTTTGGCATACATGTCATATATCTAGGAATATTGTGTGATGATCCTCTTCATGCACGTGTTCCTTTGCACCTTCCTTTTCTCCTCTTTGTGCCCCTCATGCATTATGTGTGTGTGAAATCTCCAACTTTTATGTTTGATCTTGTAATTGGGCTCATGTGTAATTACCTTTTACGCAAACTCTCTATTCTACATAAAATTTATGATCAAGTTCCTTACAACTCTAGATTCATGACTCCAATTATCATCAATTGAAAGATTTAGGATTGACTAGGGATGCTCCTACATCGAGTGGATAGTTACCAAGGGATTAAAAAGAAAAAAAAAGTGTGAGGTGTAGATTCAATCCAAAAGAGTGCATCCAATAGAACTAGGAATGCATAAATACTATATAACATAATATGTTTGCTAGAGAAAAATTAACTCATGCTACTATTACTATAACATCCAACACATAGATTAATGTATAAAACACACATATGGCTCTCAATGCATATCTTCTTACCTAGTTAATTGAGAAATGTCCTTTCTAATTAGTTTTATTCTCCTATATTTTGTAAAGTGAAAATCACAAAAATCTTAGTAAAATATAGACGTGGTAGTATATGTGTTGCAGATTATTCAAATTCTGAAGAATTCAATACAAACATAAATGTAGATCCAATTAAATAGCTCCAATTAATTAGAAGTAAATATAAGTCATGTATATTCTCACCCACCAAAGTAACCCTTCATCAAGCATCAATGGAGCGACAACGAGTGGGAAGAGAAGCTTTTCAAAAGCATGATGGTTTGGACTATGGTGACCGATCCAAATGGAGATGGCACCCTCGATGAAGCTCTTTCCAAAACCCTTCTGGGTTTAATGGGCGGAGAAGTGGGTGGGCTAAACCAGAGCGGGGGAATTTGTCAAAAGGTGCTTCTAACAGGAATAGGAATGGATGGGATTGGGAGAATGAATTGCCAAAGCCATATGGTTTCCCTCTTCAAAATGGGTTTAATTTTAATCAAATTGCTAAGAATTTTTGGCGCCCCAAGTCTCCTCCAGTATTAGCTTGCGACTCTCTTTGGGTAAGTGAGAATGCTAAACGCGTTACTGCGTCCTCAGTTTTGGTAAATAATATGCACTGGCTAGAGACTGTGAAGTTTCTGTCTGAGAATGCCTTTGTAATAAAATGGATGGGTCCTTGGCCTTCTTTGAGTTTAGTTTAAAAAATGGTGTGAATCTTAGTGACAATTTTTATGTTCTATAAAAACATTGTCCAATGGATTCTATTTGGTAACCTGCTCCTCAAAACAGGATAAGGAGTGGATTCTAGAAAATGGGCCCTACCTTATCAATGGACAAGGTTTATTTCTCAAAGAGTGGTCTCCAAACTTTGACCCTTCAATGGAGAAGGTTAAGGAGATTCCTATCTGGTTCAAAATCTATAATCTCCCTCATGAATAGTGGGGACCAGACACACTGAAGTCTATTGGGGAAAGTCTTGGGACCTTTGTTAGATCTGAGGAGGTAATACACTACCTAAATCTATCTATTTGCACAAGGGTTTTAGTGTGGAGACATGAATGTTATAAATGCCCAGACTTTATAGTCTTAGGCTCAGAGAAAGGAGAATGGAAACAACCTCCGTTGGTGGAAAATGGAGAAGAAGATTTATGCTTAAATGACTCTCTAAGGACAGATACTTTGGGTAAAGGAAAAGGGTTGGATGCAGATAGAATTAATGATATTATTTCCAAAGGCACGAATGGTGTAGTAATGACTGAAAAGGACATAGATGGGATTGGTTAGGTTGAGGAAAGGTTTCCCATTTGGGGTCAAGCATATTTTTTGGAGTCATGGATAGATAGTAGGAATATGGCTATTACCCTACTCTTTTTTGAGGGAGATATTGTTGGTATTGTAGACATTGCAGAAAGTAGCTCTACGCAAGTTGTATGAGAGACCCCTTTTTTGGTTGAAAAAGTTAATGTTAGGATTGAATCTAGCACTGTAGATATGGATGAGGACAAAACCTCAGAACGGATAGGTGCTACGGTGACAAAAAAAAATTCTGATGGACAGATGGACAATATTACTAATTGTGAACTCTCTTCCAAAGTGTGTCAAAGGATGGGCAGTGACAATGTGGTTATCCCTTACACTTAAAAGGGGGAAGACATTGGTGAAAGAGGACCAGAGAGTAGTGAATGGCTGGAGAGGTGTAATAAACCCCTAGAAGAGTCAGTTTATCCTTCTGTTTATGAAAAGTATATGTCCCTAGCTAGAGAAGAAAATGACAATGATGGGGAACCCCTATTTAAAGATATTGAGATCTCCCCAATTAGGAATCTTGATAGCTCCTTTGAGGTGGCCAGGGACAGTGGGGGTGATTTGGTTGATACTGATTCTGATTATGACTCCCAGGATGATGATAGAATGATTGATGAGCTAGGAATTTCTGAGTCACTAGGTATTATGGAACCAAGACTAGTTGAACAGACTTTGTCGGGTTTAACTAAACCTAAGATTGGGGAAAATAAGAAGAGAGGGCGTAAATCTAATAGGGTTCATTTGGAAATTGCGGGGAGTTCCCCGAACCAAGCCAAACTTTTGAGGTTGGGAAAAGGTTATGCCTTTTCTTGAAAGAAATGAATATCCTCTTGTGGAATGTCAGGGGTTGTAATTCCCCTGACAGGATTCACCTTATCAAGAGTTATCTTGATCAGGAAAGACCATATATTTTATTCTTACAAGAAACTAAGATTAAGGATAGTGATGTAGAATGGTTTTGAAGTATTTTTCAAGATGGCATGGGACTCTGTGTGGAGCTGATGGTGCTTCAGGGGGTCTTGGAGTTCTTTGGAACTCTGATACAATAGATGTTCAGAGTTTGGAAAGGGTAGGAATTGGCAGAGATTTGAGGTATTTTCCAAGCAGCTGTTGGAAAAATTCTACGCCTTTAACATTTATGGGTCGAATAGTCACGCCCTTAAAAAAGTGTTATGGCAAGAGATTTCAAATGTGTTGAACTCCCAGAATGATGAGATTTCTATTCAGGGGGAGACTTTAATGCAATCATGTGTCCTTCGGAGAAAAAATGAGGATTGGGGTGGGCTGGGCAAAGTCAAAGGGACTTTGTAAATTTTATTAACATGAATAGTCTTTTGGAGGTTAACTTTAGCAATGGAAATTTTACTTAGACAAACCGTAGGAGTAGTCATTTAAACATTGCAGAAAAGATAGACATATTCCTGCTGGCAGGACCACTAGAAAGGGTTAATTGGATCCTCAATGTTGAGATTGTGCCCTTGTCAGGTTCAAACCACTTCCCAAATGGCTTGAGGTTTCAAGAGGACTCAACACCAGTTAGAGCCCCTTTTAAGTTTGAGGCGATGTGGCTGTGAGCTGACAATTTTCTGGAAAAAGTAGCTAAATGGTGGCAGATGGCACATAAACAATCTGGTAACAAAGTATTCCTCTTCTTTAAAAAGTTCCAATTCCTAAAAGAACAACTAAAGATATGGAACCAAGAGGAATTTAGAAACATTTTTGTTGAAAAATTTAAACTAGAAGCTGAGTTAGCTGATCTAAATTCTAAGTTGATTGCTGAGGGGATGGGGGAAGATGATTTCCTTAAGGAAGTGAGCTTATCTAAGGAGTATGCTAAAGTTTTAGCTAGGGAGGAGGTTTTCTAGAAATAGAAATCTAGAGAAACTTGGTTGAGAGAAGGGGATAGGAACACCAAATTCTTTCATAACTCAACAAAAGCAAAAAGATCACAGAATAGAATCTTCTCAATTCAGGACAGTAATGATATGCTTCTTCAGGATGAGGAGGACATCAACCAAGAAGAGGTTAATTTCTTTAAGAATATATTTTTTGTGCCCCAAAATCTTTCTGATTTGGATTTGAGTCTTTTAGATGTTGTTCCATGATGCATCTCGGAGCTGCATAATTCAGCCTTAATGCAGCTTATTTCTAAAGTTGAGGTCATGGATGCCCTATTTTATTGGGGGGGGGGGGGGNCCTTTTTTTTGGGGGGGGGGGGGGGGAATCCCCTGGCCCAAATGGTTTCTCTACAATTTTCTTTCAAAAGGCTTGGGAGATTGCTGGGACAAAATGTGGAAAGTGGTGGAGGAATCGCGTGCCGAAGGTTTTATTCTTAAATACCTTAATAACACCTTTATCACTCTGATTCCTAAAAGATCTGATAGGGTTTCTTTTGATGATTATAGGCTGATTGCCTTATGAAATACTATTTATAAGGTTATATCAAAGGTAATGGCCAATCACCTTAAGAAAGTGCGATGCTCCATTATTTCCCCTGAACAGAGTGGTTTCATGCCAAATAGGTCTATTTTTGAAGGTGTAGTGGTTGTATATGAAGCTATTCACTCGGTCAAAATTGCAAAGACTGAGAAATTGATGATTAAATTAGATATAAAAATCCTATGATAATGTCCACTAAGGTTTTATGCTGAAAGTGTTGGAGAAATTTGGTTTTTGTGAAGGTTGGATTAAATGGGTAGGTAGTTGCATCAACACCCTAAGTATCTCAGTCGTGGTTAATGATATCCCTCAGGGTTTTTTTGATACATGTAGGGGTATCCATCAAGGAGATCTAATCTCTCCTTTCCTCTTCATCATTCTGGTAGAAGTGTTGGGAAGACTTATTTCAAGTAAATGTAGTGGGGGCTTATGGAAAGGAATAAAGGTGACGGATGGGATTGATCCTTTATCTCATTTACAATTTGTTGATGACACTTACCTAATGGGGGAGGCTACATAAATAGAATCAATATTTTTTAGATCCACTATTGATTCTTATAGTGTTGCCTCAGGACAAAATATAAACTAGAACTAGTCTGAAATTTACTTTTTCAATACTAATTTGGCAAAACAAAGACAACTGTGTAGGATTCTGGGAATGCAAATGGGTAAGCTCTGTGGTAAATATCTTGGAATTCCTCTTTTTGGTGGGGTCTGCAAATCTAATTTATGGAAGGACTTGACTAACAACTGCATCAAACATTTTTTAGGGTGGAAGAGTAAATTTCTCTCTTCAGCAGGGAGAATTTAAATGCTCCAATCTATGGTTCCGGCCATTCCAATCTTCTCTATGAGCTATCTGCAATTGCATAAGAAGGTTACAGGCTTCCTGGAACAAAGAATGCAATTTTTTTTTTGGAATGGTGTAGACAATGATGATAAGATCTCACTTCTTGCTTGGGAGAAGATCTGTAAAGCGAAGGCTTGTGGTGGGGCAAGTGTTAAAAATTGGCATTTGATGAATCTTTCTTTAGGGGATAAGTTAGTTTGGAATATGTATTCTAATCCAAATATGTTTTGGGCTAAGATCCTTAGAGAAAAGTATTTAGACTCAGAATTGCCTAATAGGATCCTCACTGTTAGGAACCCTCTAAAAGGCTTGACAATTTGGAATTTTATATTAGACTATAGGCAGGTTATTACTAACCACTTAACTTGGCAGGTTGGTGATGAGAGATGAGGTTCCTTTTGGAAGGACTCATGGAATGGCTATCCTGTGCTTGGTGACAATGATGGTTACCAAGATTTGATGAGGGTATTTTTAGAGGTTTGGGGAATAAGGTTGCTGTTTATTTGGAATTGAAACCCACTCCTGTAGGACCCCAGTGGGGATGGAAGGATGTTAGTCAGCATGGACTCAATCATCAACAATAAATGTTTTAAAATAATATTTTTCTCTCAAGGGAAGTTATCTTCTCCGATAAAACTTATACTCTTATTTGGCGTGCTGCTAAAAGTGGAAAATATTCGGTCAAGCTAGGCTATAGGCTTCTTGATAACTTCAATTTACTCTCTGATTGTCCTACATAGTTGTTTTGGGGAAAAGATTGTATTCCAAAAGATGGAACCTTTGCTTGGATGGTTGTCAGAGGTAGGATACTTACAGGGGAATGGCTTCATCGGTCCTACGAAGTGTGTTCTATGTGAGAAGGTTGTTGAAGATGTCAACCATTTGTTGGTACAATGTGAGTATGCTAGTGCATGTTGAGAAATGTTGAAAGTGAAATTAGGGTGTTTAGGTCCGCTTCAAAACACAGTTAAGGAGCGTTTTTGGGGGTGGCCGATTGCAAAATGTAAGTTTGTTTTATCCAAGGTCTGGCAGATTAGTCCATCAATTGTTGTATGAGAACTTTGGAAGGAACGCAACAAAAGGATCTTTGAATATAAGAGAGAATCTATTAAAAGGATTAAAGCTAGAATTAACTACTCTATTGAGGAGGTCTTAGGGGATTCAACCTTTTCTCTCAATTCTTCTACTCCTTTCACTTCTGAGGATAATAGAATTTAGGGGAAATGGCCTTCTACCAAGATTCGGTTCAGGAACTTTGGTAAACAAATTGGGAAGCCAAAGTCATGTGTGAACAAAATTATATAGGAGACCCCAAAATGGGGATGGGTTAAGATAAATTTTGATGGTGCTGCCAAGGGAAATCCGGGTTCGTCAGGTGCTGGTGTGATTGTTAGAGATTGGCTTGGCAACACTTTGGCATATGTAGCACAAAAATTTAAAGATGGAACGAATAATATGGCAGAAGTAAAAGCAACTATTTTGGCTTTGAATATTGGCTTAAAGCTAAATATAAGAAAGATTCACCTGGAAGGAGATTCACTAATTATAATTCAAGCTATTTAGAAAGGAGCTTCACAGGCTTGGCACCTTCAAGGCTATATACATATTATTTTAGATTTACTTTCTAAATTTGATGCTTTTAAGATTAGTCATATCAAAAGGGAAGGTAATTGTGAAGCGGATATTTTTTTCAAAATGGGCAGTCTTGTTTGAGACTATAGATGAAACTAGATGGGAGAATTTTAATAAGGTACCTTCAAAAATTTTGGAGTAAGATTTCATATTTATGTGATGTGGCTTTGTACACAAGCTAAATGATTGCTTTTTGTGATCTCTTTGATAACCTCCTGCCCGTGGCATCCTTCGATGATGGTGTAATAAATTCTGCTTTATGCGGTTCATGTGAAAGGTGACGGGTTTGTGGCCTCGGTTATCCTCCCATTAATTACCTTATAATAGGATTAGTTTATTAAAGATGAATTTTAGTCATTTGTGGTGTGTGGTAATTGTAAGCTGTGTGGAAGCAAATATTTAGGTTTAATTTTGAAAGCTTAGAGCTGATTGTTTTCTCTGGTTTAGTGTAGTGGCTTAAGGTGCTAAAATGGAAGCGATTTTCTCTGTTGACACATGGAAACAACATAAATATTTCAAGGGTCCGGTGAAAATGGAAAGAATGCAAGGGCTGGTTAAATAAAAAATGACAGGATTGTGAATTTTTTCTGTGATGTTCTGGGTCCTTTCTTCATGAACCGGAAGGGTAAATAGAGAATAAACCTGGACATAATATCAATGTTGATGGCATGGGGAATAGAAATTGGAAGAGAATGTGCAGAGGTAAAATGGATGGTGACTGGAGCCTGTTTGAAGGGGATTTTCTTTTTGAAGTTGATTCGATTCTTGAATGGGCGGTACCGGGGATTGGTTTTGATATCTCCGAATGCTTCGAAGATGAAGATGACACTCGTGTTTATGGGTTTGTGCCCTTTGTTAATTGGTGGGTCAAAGTGGATAAAGGATGCTTCAGAGCGGAAAGGGAAAGAGCATGGGCGTGCCTGAAGAATTTGGTTGCTGAGAAGGAAGAAGCAATGGTGAAGATGAAGGCCCTAGATGTGAAGGTGCCGAGGAAAAAGAGGTCCCGCCAATGGAAAAAGTTGCGTCTGGGCATGTAATGAAATGAAACCTACATTTTTTTGTCTTGTTATGTCTAATGCTCTATTTTTTCCTTGGCGATAATGCTACAAAAAAGATAATGGATTTTGAAAGAATGTTTCCTTTTTTGTTTGATGATCATGTTGATGACTTTGAAATTAAATGGAAAATGAAGGTCTGCATTTTGATATGCTCTGGGAGGCATACGATTTTGGCATTGTTGTTCATGGGACGAGAGTTTTTATTGATTTCAGATTCAGAATGCTTTGGTGTCAAGGTCGCCTCTGTTTTTGGGTGAAGGCTTGGTCTGTTCATAGGGAAGATGTTGGGCCTTTCCTTTGTGCAGGTATTGTAATCAACGTTCGGTTTAAAAACAACTTTATGTAAAAACTATGATTTTAGTCATGTGAAGATATCCCTAAAAGGTAGTCTGGGGATTATAGTTATTTAGGTGTTTAGTTGAAGATGTAATGACAGTTAGAGGTAGATGATGTTAGGTTCAAATAGTGCTATTCTAATGTAAAGCCTATCTTCTTTGTTTTTGTGTTATTTCCTTTTAATATTAATATAAAATCATTGTTACCGATAAAAAATAAGTCATGTATTTATTTTCAAAAGTTAATTTTTTTTTTTACTTTTTTTATAAGGTTTTTTTTTAATCAAAAATTCTTCTAGATTTGTAGTAGAAAGACCAATAATATATTTAGGATTTGATTTAAATCTACATTTTTTTCGAATATCTTGAGCATATGAGTCCTAAAGTATTAGTGGCTACTATGTTAGATAGATTTTTGTTTGGTATAAATTATATTGTGTTAAGTGTTGGAAATGAGATAAGTAACTGAGAGGGGAGGGGTGAATCAGTTACTCCAAAACAAATCCTTTGTCCAAAACCTGGTATTATCTCTATATTTATATATTACTTTAACATAAGGTTCAAATCCATGCTTTATGCATGTATGATGTTTCTCCATGTCCAACATTTCTTTTCTCCAATGCAACACAGAATGCCTAGAGTGTCAAATAGTTTTGTTTTTTTGTTTTTTAATCTCATACATATAGCTCACTTTTTTTGCATCTACTTTCAAATTGTTATATTTCTCCATTCATGTATATTTCTCTAGTATGTAATTATTCTATTCAAGGTATGTAGAAAATCAAAACATAATTTTTTTTAGTTTTAATATGATTTGTATTTATTTCCATCAAAAAGAAGATATCGTACATAATTTTTCCAAGATTGACTATACACAAATATAGTATGGAAAAAATGGACTGCATAGGCTATATGGAAATTAGGTATCTAGTCCATGTTTTCTTTTGACTATACACAATACAATGCAACAAACATAGATTCCATGGAAATTAAGTATCTAGTCCATTTTTGCTTTATCTTTACAGCTAATAAATAGCCATTCAAATTTTGTGAGTGTGAGAGAGTCCTCCTTCATAAAGCACAATATGTATATATTTTCTGCTTTATTTTTTATTAAGAATAATTAAATAACTTAAATCTTGAAAATCATCTATAGTTCCATCAATAAAATATTGAAAAAATATAATTGAAATAAAATGAAATTTTTTAATGTAAAAGTTGTAGATGAAGCTCTCCATAATTTGGCTGGTTTAAACTAAACTTTGATGGGGCTTCTTGAGGTAATCTGGGAAATGTAGGGATTGGGTGTGTAGTCCACTGGTGGGATGGAAAGGTATGTGGCAAAATTGCAAAACCTATCGAAGATACTACTACTAATATAGCTGAAATGGAGGCTTCAGTGGAAGGGATTCTACTCTGTAAAAACCTAAATATCAAAGATTTAGAAATAGACGGAGACTCACATATTATAATAAATGCAAATTAAGAACAGGCAGACTCCTAATTGGAGACTGAACACAATATTGGAAAGAGTTGTTGGATTGCTTAAATACTTTAACCAAATAAAAATTAAACATATCTATAGAGATAGAAACAAAACAACTGATGAACTTGCAAACAAAGGAGCATATGGTCAAAAAATAGAATTAATCAAAGATGCATAAGACCTTACTTTAAACTCAAAAGAAATAACAAATAGTAATCTTAATTTCTTAAATAAACAAGTATTAAATTAACTTAAGTATTGGTAAGCCTCTATACTTATCATCATATCTTTTAGGATAGATAAAGGGATATCATATATATTGATATCATCTATATAGTACTCTTTAGTAGCTTTATATTGCATTATGCCTTCCTTTCAAGTATCTCATATTATTATAACCAAACTATGATTTAATATCAGTATATATCTAAATTTACTGTAGTATTTACTTTTAATTCTAATGGACAATTTATATCGAACTAATCCTTGAGTAAGCATTAAAATGGCATAGGGAGTTATATAGTGGAAGAATAATAAGGGTGATCAGGTTGCAAGGTCATGTGAGTCTCACCATTTCTAGCCATTAAGCTTTGTAATACCTATTATCACATTCACCTATTTGATCCCTTGTGACAATTAACTTAGTTTTCATTATATTCACTCTGATCCATGAATGAAATTATCCCTTTACCACCTCCTTTTCTCCACTCTAACCATCATTATTTGTAATTTTTTGCTCATTATTATAGTTATCACACCCATATTTAATGTCTCTTTGTGCTCTCCTCATTATTACCCCTCACCCACATTCTTATGCTTTGGTTTTAATCTAGAAGCTTCCAGATAATTTAGGTATTTAGCCTTTCTTCAACCACCTTTGATCTCCATCCTACTCCTAATTATCTCTTGATGAACTATAACTGATTGAATGTTTGAAGATGTTAAGTTGATGATCATCGAGCTGCAAAAATTTAATGCAAGCCATTAAATCAGTTAATGTATTGTATTGTCATTGATGTCAATTTAATATACTCTGATTGGTCATATACATATTGTCAAAGACTTCAAAGAACCAAAGAGATAAATTTTATGTTATCAATAATACATAAAAGTTTAGTATACACCAAGTGACAACAAACACTGACAGACAATGCACACTGATGAATAGAGAACCCCGAGAAGAGTCACAGTGATACCCAACCAAGATACTCAAGAAAAACCAAAGTGATACCCGAGAGGAACTAAAGGTCACAATGTTGCCCGACGAACAAAGATGCCCGAGGACAACTGAAGTCAAGACCAAGCAAACAAGGAGTTAAACACCGATCAGAACTGAAGTTTAGAAATGACAAAAGACTTAGCTGGAAGGAGCTAAATATAGAGTTAACTGATTGATTACTTTGTTTTAATCGACCAGTTAAAAGCTAAAGATAAGCTAGAGATTTAAAGCTAGTTTTATTCCAGTTGTCAAGAAGAAATCTGCGGGATAAAATTAAAGCAAGCTTTAAAGAAAGAATGGCAAAATTTGCAGATCACGTCAAGAACAAGAAAGACAAGGACTTAGAAATGGTGAAATCATGTCTATAAAAGAGACAAGATAATTCATTATGAAGGAGGAATGTTGAAGAGAATTCTAGTGAAGATAAGAAGTCTTCATACATATATAATCATACAAGCTGAAGAACATAGCTAAGATTTTTGCAAACATCGAGCAACAGAGAAGCAACAACATTCACTGAGCGGAAAGAAGTGGAGAAAAGGAACAGAAGAGAACATTGATTATAAAGGTGTTATGATCTTACAATAGGTATGAACAAATGCAAGATTAAGTTGTATTTATGAACAAATCATATATTGTTTCAGTTTAACCATTGATTTAGAAAATCTCTAATCAGAGTAGGATATAACCATCCTTTATATATTTAGATACATCCCAAGGAGTATCAAAAGGTTTCTCATGAAAATAGCATAGTGAATGCCAGATATCAAGTGACAAACTATTATTTTTAAATCCTCTAACAAGGTCGCACTTAATAGTGTGTTTGTAACCTTTAACAAGGTTGGCTCTTCACCGAGCTCACTTCAAAAGAGTGAAAATTTTGGGTTACCGATCCCAAGTTATTTTTCCCCTAACAGGGTTTCCACGTTAAAAATACATGTGTCAAATGTGTATATGGTTCATTGCTTTGATGTTTTGCTAAATACACATTACTAAAGCAAGATTTATCGGTAAACACTAAGTTATTTATTATATTTTGGTAAAGACTAGACTGCTATTCGGTAAAACTTATGAAAAAGGATAAACAATATACTCCGAGCAGTAGTTATTTGATAAGATTAGTTAAAGGCATACATCTTGTAGGAATGAAGATAACTATAGGTTTATATTTATGGTATAAAGTTTTGGGTTGATTTATTGGATTAATTTTTTAGGCCACTGATTAAACCCCCCTCTCAATTATTCTAGCAATTGGTATCAGAGCTTGTGTGCTTAGAAAGGGAGTTTAAAGAATCAAGCAAAAGATCACAAGATGAGCAAAAGGGATGTGCCTAAGTTGAACAAGGACAAATTTGCATCATGGAAAAGCAGGATAAGACTCCACCTATCAGGTATTGGAAATGATGTTACTCAATACCTAGATACTAAATTTGTTTTACCCACTAGACCTTCGACAGTTGATCAATTGAGAGAAAAGCATGAACACAATTCTATGATGATAGAACTTGCTTCTTCACTCTCTGATACTAAATTTGAAGATGTCAAATCATGTACCATTGCAAAGAAAATGTGGGACAAATTGAAGCTAGTACATGGAGGAGATAAGAATGTGCTAAGAGCTAAGGAAGGAAGCCTAAGAGGGAGGTTTGATGACCTAGAATGAAAGAAGGAGAAAACATCACTCCGTACAGCTACAAAATCAAAGAGGTAGTCAATGCTATCCGAGGAGTAGGAGGTGTACTTGAAGAAGAAACAGTGGTGAGTAAAATCCTAAGAACCTTGCCTTCTGTGTATGCTATTAGAGTATTTGCTATACAAGAAATGAGAGCAGTAGAAAATAACAATGTTACTCTAGATAGTTTGATTGGTAGACTTATTTCATTTGAGATGAATAACTTTGACAACAATGTCTTACCAACTATTAAGTTTGCATTCAAATCTTCTTTAAAAATAAGTAAATCAATTCATAAACACACTATGAGAAATGATAGTGAAAGTGATAGTGATGACCAAGAACTTGATGAAGGAAGCACTAATGGCTAGAATATTGCAGAGAGGCAAAAGTAGATACAAAGGTAAATTACCATTGGTATGTTTTAATTGTATAGAGACTGGACACTTTGTTGTTAGATGTCCTAAAAAAAGAAAAGAAGACAGAAAAGATGATAGATCATATGAAAATAAGTTTGACAGAGGCGATGAAAGATATTACGGAAGCAACCAACAATCTGACAGAAGAGACAACCGAGACTACAAGGATAAAGGAAAGAAAGCTTTTTACCTGGCTGAGAACAAAGCTGAGAATACTGACACCAAATCTGGTGAAGATATTGAGGTGGTATTTGTTGCTATGAAGGATGATTCAGACGAAGAGGAAAGGTATGTTGAGACTGCACTCATATCTAAGGTTAGTAAAAATGATGTTTGGATTATTGATAGTGGTTGTACTCACCACGGTATACTCTGAGCAGTAGTTACTTGATAAGATTATTTAAAGGCATACATCTTGTAGGATTGAAGATATCTAGAGGTTTATATTTGTGGTATAAAGTTTTGGGTTGATTTATTAGATTAATTTTTAAGGCCATTGATTCACCCCCCCCTCTCAGTTATTCTAACATCTCTTAGTAACATATTTTCAATCCTTTACATGTTATGCCTTTCATTTTCTCACCACGGAAACTGATGTTCATGTTTTCCATGTATCTGAAGAGAGACAAATGGCCTTCATCGGTGAGATCAATCCATAACGGTGGAACAAACTTCTCAAACATCTGAATGACATGGCTAGACGCTTGGTGGAACTGATAATGGGTGAGAAGTATTTTAATTACGAATACACTTACATAATGAATATGGATATAGTTGGGGTTTTCATCTCATGTATGATTTGTGTTAGAATTCCAAAAATTGATATCATAACCCTCTACAATAAGGTTTTCGTGGATGAAGTCTTGGGTGGGCCAGAAAAATCAGTCTATAGCATTGACAGTGAGAAAACTATTCTCCTTTCTAGAGGATTATATGGTTGCGAAGATTGGCAATCTAGAATATGTGAAAGACATTTCAAGGAGGTTGATCCCTGTCTTCAAAGAAAAGGATGTATTTGATAATATCTGGGACATAATCGAGCCAACCTCCGCTTTCTTCTAAGGTGGATGTGAATCATCCCCTTCAATGACATTGTGTGGTTCTATGACTATCTCAGAGCTGAGCATTATGATGTCCCTATCTCTTACAAAAACAATGACCTTGATCGCGTGCACTTAATTCCTCCCAAAATTATTAAGAATAGATGAGGTAAGCATTGCAAGAAGGATTCTAAAGGCAAAGTATTTTTGTTTGGTCCAAATTATGTCAAAGATAGCTCAGAGGATGAAATCATCATCTTAAAACGCAGGTAATCTACATACAGGCCTGCGAGGGATAGTATCTTTGTGAATACTATACATATAGTTAGCCTTTAGTATGAAACTTTCTATAGTTTGTATATAGTGTGGTAGTCACTTGGAAGCTTGCAGGGACTTATTGAAGCTTTTTAATAGTTTCCTTATAGATGGGAACAATATCGATTCCTTTTGTCCTGTAAATCGTAAGGGTCATTTATGAAGTTAGACAATGTGGTCTTTGTTTATTACAGACATATCGAAGCAGCATATGATAGAATATCAAGGTTTTGTAACTATTATTATAATTGAATAAATACATATACATTATATAATCTAGTCTCCATTGTATTTAGATTATAGTTTGTTGTTATCTTTAAAAATGTGATTTCTTGTGTTATAAAGGAAAATAATGGATCTAAAGTCGATTCAATGAATTTAATGGAATATCTCACTAATAGCATAAATCGAGTTCCTTTAATTTCATATAAACCCACTCATCTTAAATTTACAGTATGGTCAATAGACTATTCAATTCATCTGATTTGATTACATCATAACAATAACTTTAAGATGAATTTGGTAATCGAATATTGGATTATAATACAGGATCAAGGGATATATAAAAAACTCAATTTCTCTATGATAAAGATTTTTGACACTATCCACCTTTCACAACACAAACTGGACAGAGATTAAGGTCCTTGCTTTTGCTCTCAATAACGATGAATTTAATAAAACAGTAAGAGATATGAGTATTCTGGAAACCTAGTTAATGTAATAGGATAAGTTTAAAATGAAGATTATACTTAATAAACCCATTATGAGTTTAATATAATACGTATCATTAGATATACAATAAGTAATATACAATCTATTAGATGAATAATTATACTAAATATTCAACAATCCATGAAGAGGAATATGTAACAATGAATCAAGTTTAATTTTGCAATATGTTCTAAATCTATATATAAACTAAAATTAGGATTAAAATTATATCTAAAAACACCATGTTATAGTTTCTTCTTACAAATTGTATTCTAATGATATTGCATCTTAAAATTACGGAAAAAATACTAACATGCCACCAAGATTTGTAGTACTCTATGTTGTGATTAATTTATAGAAGAGGAAAAGATGAACTATTATTAGGAGGATTTTGTATCAAAGAAGAAGAAGAGCTTTTATTGGGCAAATATGGTGCAAAGGGATTTTAAGATCCCCATTCATTTGTGCATTACAACTTCATGCAACTTTGTATTTACTCTATATAATTAACCTTATGTTTTATTAAAAGGGTTAATAGAATTCATTGAACTTTTTTGGAGCAATACCAAGAGGTTTTTTGCCGCTGACTCTTTCCTCCCAATGCTCAATTAACCTTATATTTTATTAAAAGGGTTAATTGAATTCATTGAACTTTTTTGGAGCAATACCAAGAGGTTTTTTACGGCCGACTCTTTCCTCCCAATGCTCCTAGTGAGTTGGTCTTAATATAGACTTTTTAAATTAAATTAATAATATTATTCCGATACAACCTATGACCTATAAAAAAAGAAGTTTTTATGCTATTCATCAAATTAGACAATATATGAAATTTAAAAATAAAACTATACAAAACTATATTTAAAAAACAAAAAAAAAAAGAAAAAGACAAAACTCTACTATAGATTGTGATCAATGTTGTTTGAGGTATTTGAAAAATAACTTTTAATTTAAACTAAAACAAGATTTCAACAACCTTTCCGGCAATCCAATATCATCCACAAGAATGGAAGTTTTGTCAACACTACAATATTTGAGATTCTTGCCTGGCTTATGTCATCCACCTAATTGAAGTCATTTGGTACAGCATTAATTACCACTTATTTTTGTGTCTGATCTAAAAATGGACAGACAGAAATCATCAGAAAACATTGCAGTTAATCATACCATTCCTCCTCCACTAGCGTAGTTTCAATGCATGGGTTCCACAAATATTGTATTCTTCCTCTCCTGTTCACTATAATTCTTCATGCCATCAAATCCATAGATTCTCCAGCTCGGACAAAACAATTGACAATGCAAATAATTTCAGAATGTGGACCTTAATTTATTCTTCCACTGTTGTTTATTAGAATTATTCATACTATCAAATCCCTGGATTCTACAACTCGGACAAAACAATTGATAGTGCAAATAATTTCAGTATGTGGGTCTTAATTTGTTGCTGTACCCGGGCAATCTCTCAAATTTTGTCTAATGAGAGTAATGAGAAAATAAAAGTATATAAAATATTAATGAACTTTTGGTATAATGGTGAAGTTGAAATTAGAAATCAAATCTTGATGAGTAAGCAACTCTGTCTTTGAAAAGCGGATGAGGTTGGGATCGTGACGTATGAATTTGACAGAATAGATACCCTTTTTAGGGCCTTATTTTGTTGTTGTACCCAAGGCAATCTGTCAAATCTTGTCCAATGAGAGTAATAGAAAATAAAAGTATATAAAATATCAATGAACTTTTGGTATATTGGTGAAGTTGAAAGATTCTTAATGAGCCTATCAGAAATCAAGTCTTGATGAATGACTCTGTCGTTGAAAATAGGATGAGGTTGGGATTGTGACGTGCGAATTTGACAGAATAGATACCCTTCTTAACGGAAGAGGTGCAACCTAAAATTCGTGCTCTTATATGAAATAATTAATGCTAAATAGAGATGGTTTTATTGACTAGGAAAAACACGTGTTCTGTATTATGTGTAGGCGAAGAGCACCAGAACACATTTAGCACACTCCACGCGCACTTGACCTCCCAATTATGTACCAATAACCAATCATTTTTTAGCTTTTTTAATTGGTAATTGGCCCATTTGTGCACCACTATTGGGGCATTTGTACACAATTATTGAGACATTTGTTCACAAGTACTGACAATTTTGAGTGAATGGTTATTGGTGCATCTTTAAGTGGGCATTGAGCGACACTTGGAAATGGTCAGTTTTTAACAATCTCTAGAGAGTTTCGTTAAAACCCAGAAACCATGAAATGTTTTTTAAGGTGTCAACTCGCATACAAAAATAACAAAAAAAAATGTCACAATCTAACGTATAATTTAGGTTCTACAAATATACAAAATTAGGATGTACAGATACTAGTACTCTCCCCTAGATATTGTAGACTTCCCTCATCCTTTATAAACATTTATGTGTGTGAGTGTGAATAAAGTTAATCTTAATAATCTTTCCTGTGTTGGTTTAGCTCCAACAAAGGTCAATTTTGTTGGGTAATTACATCTTACTTATGCCAAAAACCTTTAAAAACCCAAAAGATTTTGGTAGAGAAGTGCCCCATAAAACCACCTTGTCTCACAGTTGTTCTCAAGAAACAATTTTGCTTAACATAATTCATCCGAATGTGTGACATCAAGCAACGTCACCACACCAAATTGAAAATCAAAAAGCATAAAATGGAAAGATTATCTGTAGAATCTACTTCATAAGGCCACTCCTATTGAGACAATGCATATTTAAAATTAGCCATACCTGTTTGAATTTGCAATGGAACAGATGAAAACAGGAAATATGAAGCGAAATCCCATGTAATCACCCAAATTTAAACTAAATGATTCCATTTTATTTCTTACTCATATCTGTAGTTTCTTTTCTTTTTGAGAATACTTACCAGGGTCTGGCTCATGCATTTTATGCATATGGTGTTGTTGGTTTTGCCATTTTTTTTAGCATCCACAGAGAAAAAGATATCATTCATATTCCAACCACAGTTAAGATGGAATTTATTATATTGAGAGCCCATTGTATATAAATCCTTAATTGCTGGCTCATTACTTCTCACTGTTGAAAAGAGAGAGCGTTTTCACCTTACAATGAGTCAAATTAGCATTGGTCATTGAGGAGTTCATGATTGAGGAATTTTTAATGAACTCCTTGTTATAGATGTTGAGACTGATTGAAAAGCTCTATACAAATAAAATATAATAGATGCTTTTTCAATTGCTATTGGTCACAAATCCATGTCTATGATATTGATTTGTTTGTGGGCCAGAGACTTTTTCAATTGCCTTGGGTCACAAATTCATGTCTATCATATTAATTTGTGGACTAAGACTTTTTCAATCACTATTGGTCACAAATTCATGTCTATCATATTAGTGTGTGGGCTATATACTTTTCCAAATCTCATTGGTCACAACTTCATGTCTACCATATTAATTTGTGCGCTCTACATATTATATTAAAAACAAAATAGTCTCATATCTTAAATTTTGTGGTATACAATTGGTTGTTTGTTTTCAAATGTTATGTGAATTTTAGTTAAAAGTGTTATTTAAATTTTGTTATATTATTTTTATAATAGTAATATTTGTTATTTTATTTTTTTTGATCCGTAAAGGGTCGAGGCCGAGCTTATATATATATATATATATATATATATATATATATATATATATATATATATAAACATCACAGAGTATCAGAAATTGCATAGACAAAACCCAATCCAAACAACAGGATTGAGAGCAGCAAAAGGAGCACCTAAGGCTCAACCATCACGAAAGGGTTTATACAGAGCATAATCCAAGAAACAGTAGAGAGAAAATACCAAAATTGTAAGGAAACTCAGGTGCGGAAACAACTTCCTACACTAATCTCTAAAGGAAAGTATTGTGCAAATTCTTTTAAATCCTTACAATTTCAAATTCGTTAACTACTTTAACAATGATATTGCAGCCATATACCATGCATACAGAA
>MU224326.1:3546774-3559292 GCA_018584345.1 Thuja plicata | reverse complement strand
TATATATAAGAGAAGATTTTAATTCAACAATATTTATGTTCTCACAACATGGACTTTTTCATTACATCAAATCTCCTTTGATTGAACTATAGATTGTGCCCAACTACTATCCCTAGTATTGATCATGATTGTATGACTGTACTATTAGTTATTTGAGATATTTGAAAGAAACATTTAATAATTAAAATGAAATTTGAACAACCTTGTACACAATTGAATATCATCCATAAGAATTGAAGGTCTTGTCAACATTTCATTTTTAAAATTCTTGTATGTGTTATGTCATCAACCTAATATCTATGGACGTGAAGTCATTATAACATTAACCACGCCAGTTATTTCTTTGTCTGAGAATTGTACAGCTAAAATAGACATATTTGATATATGTAACATAACAAAAAACTACTAGTGTAAAATCAACGAAGTTAAATCATGCCATTCTTCCTCCAGTTAGGTAGGTAGTTTCAATGCACGACATCCACAAATATTGTAGTTTTCCACTGCTATTCACCAGAATTCATTGTACTTACAAATCCATAAAAACCATAGATAAATGTAAATGATTTCAACATGTGGACCTGAATTTTTTGCGTTGCTGGGCAAAATCCTATTTAAGAAAATCTTAGAGGCCAATATGTATATACATTAAGGCCCAAAACAAAAACTATTAGGGGAGAGGAGCCAGAACGTGCACACCCTAACATTGGGGGTCCATGTTGGTCGTCATGTGGACCCCAGACCTAATTTTTTGTTTTACACCCCTAGATGGCCTAGTTGGCAACCCAAAAACAAAAGTTGAGCCCATTTGGAATTACCTCGCCACATGTTCAAACATGATTGGTCAGAGGTAGGCAAAATTTTTCATTTTGATACATTGACCGAGACATACGTGATGACCGAGGCATACGTAGTAGTTTTGCCTTGTGTACAAGCTGGGGTGGCCGCATGGTATTTCACCACAACACAACCCTATCCACTACCCTCATCGTCAATACTTCATGTGGCCACCTTACGTTGCAACATGCAACTACATTTACTACACGTCAGGTCACCCTAATTTTGCTTAAGGTGACACTTTTTAATATCCTAAATCCATTCAATATGCCTTATTCTACGCGGATCGAGACACCTAACATTCCTTTCATTCCCACATGTCTTGAAGCCTTCTATCAGTTGGGATCTTAAACATGCTCAATAAATAACCCTACAAATACATAATGACGCCATTATCTTCTTTCTCATGGAGCACCTTCCACTTCGACTTTGTAGGTTGATATATTTTTTTTATTCTTCATTTTTTTAATTTGTTGTTTCCACTTTCTTTCACGTTTTCTCACTTCATTTTTGAAGTGGTTGTAGGAGAAACCTTCGTGTGCCTGCGAGATGCTTAGGATTTCAAGCTAAAGGAGGTACACAACAACGATAACGAGCGGTGGGAGGAGATATGGGAGCTCATTTATCATCTAGTATTTGATGGAGGTGAGGATATTGCTCCACACTAAGGTCACCTTTCACCACTGGGCCCAATGAAATCTATGTTCTTTCATTTTCTTTGTTTGTTTCGCTAACACTAACCTCCACTGTCTATTTTTTTGGATGTCTTTAGTTACAAATGAATTTTGTCTATTGCTTTGTGTTTATGAACATGATTTATTGTGTTCATTAACACTATTAACCTCAAGGGAATCATACTCTTGTGTTTTAGTCACATTGCCACCTTCACAATGAAGGAAACTCATTTTTTCGATTGTTAAGCATCCCTATTAACATTCCACCACCTACTATGCATATCTTTGTTTTATTGTTCATGTTTTACAAGTATTATTGGTTTACATAAAAAATGGTGGGTTTTAAGGGTTCAATATGCTTTCTGCTTTACAGTTTGATAATGACTATAAATGGGTTGCACTAGTGTTTTTGTTTAAGGGTTTACTGAGCTATCTACAACATGGTTTAACGATGATTGTTATTGGGTTGCACATATTTTTTGTTTTGTCTATTCTATGGTTCTATTTGTAGTGTTTCTATTTTAAGTAGTGGATTTCCAATTATTTTTGTGCCATTTGTTGTATATGTCAATGGGATTTGACTCTTACCAGTTTCAAGATTTTTTGGAAAATTGGGTTTTGCAAACTTTATCTATTTTTTGTGTTTAGCAGGTTTTCATATTTTGCAATAATTTATCTGTTTTTGGGTTTCTATTAGCCTGCTACGATTTCAATTTTTTTGTTTAACTTTTTAAATTTCAATACCAATGTTGGGGGTTAAGAGTTTAATAAGTGGTCTGATTCATCGTTTCGTGGTTTGGTTGGGGATTAAGGGTTCAATAATTTATTTTATTAATGGTTACAATGTCGTCGTTAATGCTTTCTAAAATCGTTTCATTTTTACAATTTTAGCTTTGATAAGTGGTAAGGGTTTTCAATTTCAATTTATTGATTGTAGGGTTTCACATTTAATGTTTATTTCAGTTTCCTTTTATTAGTTTTAGGTTGTCAATTTGAGTGTAGTACATGTTTAGGGTTTCAAATTTACTGTTAAGGGTTTTCATTTTTAACTCCAATGATGGGGATCAAGGGTTTAATAAGTTATTTGCTTCATGGTTTCCATGTGACTGTTAATGCTTTCCGGCTTCATTTCCTTTTATTAGTTTTGGGCTGTCATTTTTAGTGTTGTAGATATTTTGAATCTCAATTACAATGTTGGGAATTAGGGGTTTAATTTATTATCTATTTTTTGAAATCAAGTTGACTCCTAAGGGATATAGAATGCATTGCAATTTATTGGTTGGAGGGTTTAAGATTTAGTGTTTAGGATTTTCAATTTCAATTCCAATTTCGGGGATCAAGGGTTTAATAAATTTTCTGCTTGATGGTCTCCATGTGATTGTTAATGCTTTCCGACTTCATTTCCTTTATCAGCTTTAGGTTGTCAATTATATTGTAGTACATGTTTTAACTTTCAATTCCATTCTTGGGAATTAAGGGTTTAATAAGTTATCTGTTGTTTGAAATCATTTTGACTCTTAAGGGATATACAATGCATTTCAATTTATTGGTTGGAGGATTTTAGATTACTGTTTAGGAATTTCAATTTCAAATCCAATATTGGGGATCTAGGGTTTAATAAGTTATCTGCTTGATGGTTTCCATGTGATTGTTCATGCTTTCTGAAATCATTTCCTTTTATCAGTTTGAAATTCTCAATTTTAGTATAGTAGATGTTTTAAATTCCAATTCCAATGTTGGGAATTAGGGGTTTAATAAGTTATAAGTTGTTTTAAATCAATTTGAATCATAAGGGATATACAATACATTTCAATTTATTGTTTGGAGGGTTTAAGATTTAGTGTTTAGGCTTTTCAATTTCAGTTCCAAAGTTGGGGATCAAGGGTTTAATTCTAATGTTGGGACTTAAGGGTTTAATAAGATATCTATTTTTTTTAAATCAAGTTGACTACTAAGGGATATAGAATGCATTTCAAATTATTGGTTGGAGGGTTTAATATTTAGTGTTTAGGATTTTATAATTGTAATTCCAATGTTGGGGGATCAAAGGTTTAATAAGTTATCTACCTTATGGTTTCCATGTGATTGAACTAATGCTTTCTGAATTCATTTCAATTTATCAACTTGAAGTTGTCAATTTTAGTGTACTAGATGTTTTCAATTTTAATTCCAATATTGGGACTTAAGGGTTTAATAAGATATCCGTTGTTTGAAATCAATTTGACTCCTAAGGGATATACAATGCATTTTAATTTATTGGCTGGAGGGTTTAAGCTTTAGTGTTTAGGATGTTCAATTTGGTGTTAGGGTTTTTCAATTTCACTTCCACTACTGGGGATTAAGGGTTTACTAAGTTATATGGTTAATGGTTTCAATGTGGTTGTCAGTGCTTTCCGACTTAATTTCATTTAATCATTTTTAGGTTCTCATTTTTACTGTGAAGGGTTTCAAATTTCATCTCCACTTTTTGGTGGACAAGGCTTTCAGTAATTATTTTTTATTTTTCCTATCAATTTGAATCCTAAGGGATATACATTTCATTTCAGTTTATTAGTTGTAGGGTTTAAAATGAGTGTTAAGAGTTTTCAATTTAAATTCCTTTGTTGGGGATTTAGTGATTAATAAGTTATTTGGCTAACGTTTTCTCTAAGGTAGGCAAAAGATTCCATTTCGGTGCGACTGGGGTGTATGCAGGAGTTTTGCCTTGCATGCAGCCTAGGGTTTCAATGAGATTGTAAATGTTTTCCAAATTCACTTAAATTTATCAGTTTTAGGTTCTCAAATTGTGTGTCCTTGAGGTTTTCAATTTCATTTCCAATGTTGGGAATTAAGGGTTTAATAAGTTATCTATTTTTTATTTCAATTTCACTCCTAAGGGATATAGAATTAAATTAAATTTATTGGTTGTAGAGTTTCAGATTTAGTGTTAAGGGTTTTCAATTTCAATTCCAACTCTTGAGATCTAGGGTTTAATAAGTTATATGCTTGATGGTTTCAATCTGATGTATAATATGTTTTCAATCTCAATAAATCAGTTAAAGGTTCTTAATTTTAGTGTATAAGATATTTTCAATTTCAATTCCAATTTTGGGAATCAAGGGTTCAATAAGTTATCTATTTTTATTTCAATTTTACTACAAATGAATATAGAATTCATTTGAATTTATTTGTTGTAGGGTTTCAGAGCTTGACCCAAAACAAGTTGACAATTGCCACTGCCATGTTACTTCTAATAGGAATAGAGCCTATGTAGAATTGACCACCCTAAACCATTAGACATGTCCATGTTACCATTTAGATGATTTCTTACAAGTAAAGCTTCAAATTAAACAATTAGATTGAGAGGAGTGCACAAATTAAAGATGTCACACCAACACAGAAAGGTTGTAACATACAAGTAGACTAACAAACCATCTCTCTCTCTCTCTCTCTCTCTCTCTCTCTCTCTCTCTCTCTCTCTCTCTCTCTCTCTCTCNCCCTCTCTCTCTCTCTCTCTCTCTCTCTCTCTCTCTCTCTCTCTCTCTCTCTCTCTCTCTCTCTCTCTCTCTCTCTCTCATGCCCATTACTTACACTACTCTAACTCATTACTTCCCACGGCTACCTTGCACTACAACATGAAGCCACATTTACTATGCGTCAAGCCACCTTAATTTCTCTTAAGGGGACGTCTTTTAACATCACAAATCCATTCAATACTTCTTTTTCAATTCTTTTTCATGCCATTGTTCAATTCATTTTGACGTATCTATCCTATCTACTCTTTCCTTCATCATCATTTATATTTCACATCATTTCATGTTTACAAACTTACTAGTATTTTTGTATGGTTTTCTTCATGTTCATTTCACTTATTATTTTCTATACCCTTCATGTTTTCATGCATGTTTGGGAAATCTCATTTAAGGCATTGAAAGCACCCTATAATTTGGGATGTCATAATATATCTTTGGAGTAGAAAGGATTCTAAGGCACAAATTTCCATAGAAACAAGATTATAATTATTTGTTTTGATTTTGGAGCTCCATACAATCAAAACAAGTGTTGTTGACATGAACAAAATTGAAGATATAGAAGTCGTGACTTAGAAATTTTTTTTTATTTTATATATATTCTACAAACATCCTTAATTATAGGGTGGATTTCAATGCTTTTGTAGGATTGAAACAAACATTTGATTTAGGGTTTCAATGCACTTTGTAAAGTTGTGAACACTTTTAGGACTGCAATGCATGTTTGAATTAGGATTTCAGAATGCAATGCACTTTGAACTAAAGTTTTATAGGACTGTAATGCACTTTGAATTGTGTATCTTTCCTAAATTTCATTAAAGGAATCGAAAGCACCCTGGAATTAGGATTTCATTACTTTTACTTCATATGAGGTTGACATGAACAAAATTGAAGATATGGAAGTAGTGACTTACAATCCTTTCTATTTACGTGTAGAATTATAACATGCTAATTACAGGGTGGCCTTTCTAGGACTACAATGCACATTTGGTGTATTCCTTAGGCTTCAATAATAGAAGACATGAACCATATGATATCAATCTAAGTATTTAAGGGTTTCAGTAGAATAGAAACCCTAAAATGGACAAGTTGAAAAGTGGAAACCATTAACAGTCATAAAGAAACCATAAAACATATAACTTATTAAATCATTAATCCTATTTATTGATACCATAAAGCAGATGAATT
Source organism: Thuja plicata (assembly GCA_018584345.1). NCBI lineage: Eukaryota > Viridiplantae > Streptophyta > Pinopsida > Cupressales > Cupressaceae > Thuja > Thuja plicata. Next base: position 3,553,087 of record MU224326.1, on the reverse strand, counting down.
ATTAAATCCTCCATCCCTAACATTGGAAATGAAATTTAAAACATCTAGTACACTAAAATTGAGAACCTAAAAATAGATAAATTGAAATAATTTTGGAAAGCGTTAACTTGAGTGTGTCATAAAGAAATGCATGCATACATACATACATACATACATACATACAAACATACATAGATATGTATGTATGTATGCTTGCATATATGCAACTACAATGCATGTATGTATCTATCTATGTGCATGCATATATCTATGTAGGTATGTATCGATGTATGTGCATCTATATATATGTATGTATGTATATATGTGCATGTATACATGTATGCACATGCGCACACACACTCACACACACACACACACACATGTGTGTGTGTGTGTGTGTGTGTGTGTGCATGCAACTTTCTAGGGGTGGGGGCCATAACACGCACACCCTAACTTGAAAGGTCAACAATATCAATTGTTATAACACCCTATTTCACAATACAAACTGTGACATGTAGTGTGATGATTGGGCCAATCCATGAACAATATGAACAACCCTGTACAATTGATACGTTATCTATGAAGCCTGTAATGCAATCAACCTTTCATTGATATATGTAATTCTTAGAAATAAAGAAGTGATTATTTGTGTCAGTCCTATAAGTGTAAATTACCTTACAATTGTACAATGTGTTATACATTCAATTGAAGTGCATTTTACATTTAGTGGAAGTATCTTCTACATTAAATAAGTGTCTTTTAAATTCAAATGGAAGAGTGTTCTCATTCTATTCAATTCCTGATCTCAATATTATGTGCACTAGTCTAGTTGCATTGAAAACCCTTAGCAGTAAATTTGACATAGTGGAAAACAAAATGTATTGCAAATTACTAAAGCTTCTGGTTCAAATATTTTCTCAATCATCAAATTACGTGGCAACACTGCATTGACAAATCAATTAACAAAAAAGAGAATAGTTCGAAACAAAATGCATAGAAATTTACTATAAAACAACAACCAAAATCAACTGTAATTTAGAAAAATCGAGTAGGAAAAGTAGGTGGTGGTGAGGTGGGCGATGGCCTTGATAGTGCAATAGGAGATACATTCTTGTCCCCTAGGGATCCTTGAGAGCTACTCAGTCTAGTTGTATTGGGCTGCAATATCCACCTCTGCCAACATATGTTGGGACCCCTCTACTGTAGTTATGAATAGTAGAAAACATAATATATGGTGAATTTGGTGCACAAGAATAATTCATTGAATAGTTTAGAATGTTGATGTTGATCATATCCTACAGTACAGGATGGCCTTCATGCAACGACATGGATGGAGTGGATGGATTTTTTAACATCTTATTTCTTTTTAAATCCCTATGTTGCTCCTAAAGCCTCATTTCCTCAACCTCGTGTTCCTCCTCTTCCTTCACTGGCTTTTGTCTCTCCTCCTTCTCCTTATTATCTTCTTCTTTCATCCTTTCCTTTTCCTTACACTGAATCTTCTTTTCTTTTCTCTCCTTCTCCTTCTTTTCCTTTGCCAATTTGCGTGCAACTTTGTTTTCTATGATCTTCTATTTCTTCCTCTCTTGTATCTCCTCTATTTTTTTCTTCCTTACGTCCCTCCCCATAAAAAATTCCATGTAATCATCAGATATTAACAGTTGGGATTGGCAACTCAACCGGATCCCTTTTCAGCCATCTTTCCTTGCTTTTGGTTGACGATGTGAACAAGTAGCTTTAAGAACTTTGCCAACAACATTTCATGTGTTTCATCTTCTTCATACCCACCTTCACAGGTTCCTCATGTCATATCTGCATCCATATCACTATCTGGATGCATACATTCTGCATAGTAATGTACAATTTCTGGCTCAAACGTGGTGGGTGTTGTAGGTAAAGTGAAAGATGAATCTTGTTTTGGGGCTTGCAAGTACACACCCATATTCTCCACCCCTTCTACCAACCATGTGGTTTCTATTCATTGTGATGGAATTCCAAGGATCTATGTTTCATTCTGTGTTGGATGAACCAACTCCACTTGTGAATTTGAATCATTCTCTGCTAGCTGAGCCAACTACACTTGTGAATTTGAATGATTCTCTATTGGCATATCTTCATTTGGCACATCATTTCCCAATAGGCTTAGCATGTTCTGTGTTGCAGATACATCCTATCCACCATGAATCTCTAACATGTTGTTGGTTTGCATGTCTTCTATGAGCGCATCACTATTAAGGGTCCATATCCCCGTCCTTTTGTATCTCGCTACAATGTTAGTGACAATCAATGTATGTGTCAAAGATTTGTTGACAAACTCTGCTAGTTCTTCGCTACAATGTATGGGAACCTAGCCAACCACGTGGCTCATTCTTGTTTAACGTAAGATTTGAATGGATAAAACACACTCACAACGAGGGGCAGGAGTTTGTGAGATGTGTGTGCTAGAAATGTAAGCATGTCAATTACAAGCATTCAAGCCTCTTGGATGGTTGTCACAACAACATGGCTTCCGTGGTGATCAAATGTCAGCAAGTGCATGTTCATGGGTGAAACACCCCCTAGAACAGATAAGACAAAGTCATGTAGCCAATATAGGAACAACTCCTTCATCATCCACACATGTTCCTTGGCTACCATGCAAGCACCTAGTTTGGATTTTGAAATGTAATTATGTAACTTCTTCTTTCCTTTGAACAATTAGAATCCTGGAATGGTTTTCTCGGAAGCATTCATACATCAAAGAATGGTAATCCATTCATGACTCTTTGGAATTATTTAGGAGACTTTACGAATTCCTCTTCTAGAAAGTACCATCATAGCCCCATTTATTCCTACTTGCATGCCAGCTTCATAAAAAATTCATATGTGAGAAGGTCCATAAGGATTTGTAGCATATGTTTTTTACAGTCTCATAGAAAGCAGACATAATAGATGATATCAGATTGATCACTTTTTCTTTGAACAAGCCTTCTATTGTTTGCAGAGCCAGTTCCAAATGATGGGCCTTAAACCCCAACCACCATGACTTACTTGGAATTCCATCCTTGAAAGGGGTGGGTCTTCTCTCACATATCTGATCCACAACTACCCTCAAGTTGACAATCCTGAGCCCATGACCCACTGCAACCATCTCTTGGCACCACTCTACGATCTTCTCTTCTTCTTTAGGGTTGATGATTGTTAGAGGACCTTTCTTGGAGGTGGTTGTGAGACCACCCAACCATTTGGAGAGTTTGGTTGTTGGAATACCCCATTTATTTGATGCCTCCCTTATTGACATATCATTGGCCTCAACATCTTTGAGAGCCCCTTCCATATCAGGTGCAAACCATCACTTATGTTGCATCCTGCCTTTACATTTTGTAGTAACCTGACTTGAAGGTGTAACGGGGTTTGAATTATGTTCAAGAGGTTGTGCATTGATCACAATGGGAGGTGTGGGTGAGGTTTCAACTGTGAAGGGAAGAAGACACCTCTTTTCTGGGAATCCAACCTTATTGTTGGTCTTTTCGGTATGCGAGGCTCCTTCTCCTTCGACCGACTTGAATTCCCCATCTGTCATACAATAAAACAATACCAAAGACAAAGTAGATTAATGTGACATTAAAATAAGCGATACATTAAGAACAATATGTGTTTTTCAATGTCAAACCAAAATTGCAGTAGAGTGCACAATGTGTACCTATGAAATGGAACCAAAAAACCATGAAATTATGTAGAGTAATGCTTGGTGAAGAATGCGAACAAAGATGCTTCAATGCCAAATTTTTTTGCATTTTCCAATTGCCTAACAATCTATTTTAATGTATATGTGATTCTTGAACACAAGAGTTATGATTCCCTTATTTGTTTTTATTATTGTTTGACAGTTGTATGGACATGTTGTCTATTTACTTTCATGGAAAATTATGAATTAATGTATTGTAGAGATGATAGTAGGGAGGATACACAGTAAGACATGAACAAACATAATAATTACACTGGTAGTGAGTCATGGTCAAAACTTTTCGGGTCAACTAGGTGAGGTGGGGTAGCTGGTCCAGGTTCTTTCCAAATAATTTTTTGACAGTACACACGACAAGGAAGTGTGAGAAAGAAACTACTATGATTTTTAATGTATACCTTGGTAAAAACCAATGATGGGATTTTCTCCGTACCTACTCTTCAAATAATTTTTTGCTCTAAAATATTTTTTGAGAACTCTCTACATTGTGGACCATAGTTTTGTAAGTAATATCTATTCAAATAGTTGGCCTGTCATGATCTAGAATGACCTTGAATAGATAAGAATAGAAACAAGGCGTGGTCGGTAGAATAAGTTCATCACAAGGATATGGAACATGAAAGAAATTGTCAATTAGATGAGATTGACTCATAATCCATTCTCGTTGTGCTCAAATTCTTGGATATGGGATCTCCACTAGGCATTTTGTGTGGGGAATAAACCCGTGGGATAAAGGGGAGGAGGTTTCACAGATATATACAATGATATCTTCCTCTGCATCATTTGAAGGATAGGTTGCTACAAGACCTATAGTTCTCAGTTTCCCATGGGATTTCAAATAGTTGTCTCTATCATATTCATAGTTCTTCACAATCTGATAGCCCTAGTCTATGTTACTAATATCAACACTTAGTTGTGTCCAAGTCTGTTGTCTCGATCAGATCATGGTATCTTGTGTATTTTCATTTGCATAATGCCTAACATTATAAGTCTTGTGACAAGATAGCAGGAGGATGTGAAACATGAAGTTAATGATAAGAAAAGTGGAAATTGAATGAGCAGGAAGGAAAGAATACAAGAAATAGTAAACATTAGAAAAGATAGATATGATAGATAAGTGGAAATGAAATGAACATCAATGCAAATATAGAAGTACTTTAAAAAATGATAACATAAAATGATCGATACATTATAAACAACAGAAAGGAGTTTCAAACAATAAGGAGAATGTAGAAAGGATATAATAGTGAAAGCGAAACACATACAAAGAATGTTAACATGAAGTGTATACAAAATTGTAACTGAAATGGACATGATGGGAAAACTAGAGATAAGGGTAAAAGTCTAAGTGAAATGAACATGAATGAACAATAGGTAGGAGTTTCAAACAGATAAATAACTAGAAAATTGGCTTCAATTCTTTGTCATCTTCTTTGTTTTTTCTCCTTTGAAAAGTAGTAACCAAAATGAACAAGTACAAAATAATAGAAGTAAGGGTATATTAGAAAACTGCAAGTGAAATGAACATGAAGGAAAGAGCACAAATGAGGGTATACAAAACTTGAAGTTGTTTGAACATGAACAAAATAGTAGAAAGCATAGAAATGTGGATGTGTAAAAATTGTAAGTGAAATGAACATGCATGAAACAATAAGAAGGATAGAAACGTGGGCAATTACAAAACTATAAATGAAATGAATATGAATAAAATAGATGAAAGAACCCAAAATATGCGAGGATGTGAGAAACCATTAAGGGTATGGAAAATTGAAAGAGAAATGAATGGCAAGGAAATAGTAGAATGGATAGTTACGTGGAAGTGATATGAACAAAAAAGGTAATATAGAAATAACATAGACCAGTACAATAAACATGTACATACCTAGATAAATAGCTTCAATTCTTGTTGCTCTGTGTTCTTCTTTCTTTCTGCTCTTTGTTGGGTGTTGTGATGAATAAGATGGTTTGAAGTCTACTTGTCTTTATTTGTGCAGTCTTACAAATTTGAATTTTGAATTTGAAGCTTTACTTGAAATAATTAATTTGATGACTGCTTTGAATTAAATTTTTTTGGGTCTTTAATGGTTATTGTGGCCTTACACAAGTTTTTGATTACGGTAAAAGAAGGTTTTGAAGGGAACCCCGAAACCCTTTAACAAAACATAGGAAGGAAAGGCTAAAAAAGCTCCAGCAAACAACAGATTGTCCCAAGGAGGGACCCAATCAACAGAGGGTCACAACCCAGATTTTACAATAACAATTCCAAAGCAAAAAGCAAAAAAAGGAGCTGGAAAGAAAACAGAGAAGACACCCGCCAGCACAAAATCAGAGAGATTTCAGAAGGCTTTCAGCTTCCACCAGCTGACACCTCATAGTTGCCACGTTCTCTTTCAGCTTCATTAGGTCTGGGTCTTCATTCTTTTGCACCTTTGATCTAGTACGAGTTCCCGGACCTGAGTGCTGGGAGGAAACTGGGTGATCAACAGTATCTTTGTTGTTTTCCAACCAACTACTCAGAGAAATCAAATTCTTGAGAGTTGCTTTCATTCCTGTATTGACCAGTGTGAGTAAATACTTCAGCATATCTTCATTCCCACTGACCTTCTTCTG
>MU224326.1:3514459-3530673 GCA_018584345.1 Thuja plicata | reverse complement strand
AATTAATTATTTAATTAATTTTGGAAATTTGATTAGATGATTTGGGGAATGAATTTAGAAGAAAATAGATGATTAATTAATGATTAAAAACCATTAATTAATAGATGAAAATTAGTGTTTTTAATGTCAAGTCGCAAGTCTGTCTAGTTTAGGGTGTCTACATCTATTTTGTATACAAATTTGGTATAAATTATATAATGTTGAGAAGGTTATTATCTTTATATCTATATATTACTAACATAAGGTTCAAATCCATGCTGTGTGCATGTATGATGTTTCTCCATGTCTAAGATTTCTTCTCTCCAATATAATTTATAGAATGTCTAGAGTGTCAAATAGTTTTGGTTTTTAATTTAAATCTCATGTTGTCTAGCATCTAATTCAATTCAAAGTATGTAGAAAATTGAATCCTATTTTTTTTAGTTTTAATATGTTTTGTATTTATTTCCATCAAAAAGGAGATAATCCTAACCTAATTTTATCAAGATTGACTATACACAAATATAGTATGTAAAAGATGGATTGCATGGGCTACATGGAAATTAGATATCTAGTCCATTTTTGCTCTTGACTATACACAAATATAGTGTGGTAAAAATAAATTACATGAAAATTAAGTATCTAGTCCATTTTTGCTTAACCTTTATAACTAAATAGAACCATTCAAAATGTACGTGAGTGAGATAGTCTTCCCTTCACAAAATAGTAAATAATTTAAATCTTGAGAGCCATCCAAAATTTTATCAATAAAATATTTAAAAAAAAGAAAAAAAATGTGATTAAAATAAAATGCAAATTTTATGACATTCATCAAATTAGATAATATATGACATTCATCAAATTAGATAATATATGAAATCCAAAAATTGAAGTATACATAATTATAAAAAATAAAAAATAAAAACTCTACTTTTGATAGCCCCCTTATTGATCATAATTATTGTACTATACATTGTGATCACCATTGTTTGAGATATTTAGAAAAAACACTTTTAATAATTGAAAGAAAACAAGATTTTAACAACCTTTAACAAAACTCTACTTTTTGACAGTCCTCTTTATTGATCATAATTATTGTACTATGATCATAGCTATTGTACTATACAATGTGATCAATTGTGATCACCATTGTTTGAGGTATTTGGAAAAAAACTTTTAATAGTTGAAATAAAACAAGATTTCAACAACCTTTCCGGCAATCGAATATCATCCACAGGAATTGAAGATCTTGTCAACACTACAATTCTTGCCTGGGTTATGTCATCAACCTCATTGAAGTCATTAGGTATAACAATAACTACTTATTTTTGTGTCTGAAAATTGTAGATCAGATCTTAAAATGGACAGACTTGAGTAGTCAATTCTGAAAACACTGCAGTTAATCATACCATTCTTCCTCCAATTCTGTAGTTTCAATGCATAGAATCCACAAATATTCTATTCCTCTACTGTTGTTCACTACAATTCTTCACTCTATTAAATCCATCGATTCTACAATTCTGACAGAACAATTGACGGTGCAAATAATTTCAGCATGTGGACCTCAATTTGTTGCTGGAATGGCCAATCCCTAAAAATTGTGTTCAGTGAAGTAAGGATATTGTTTAGAAGAGTAATTGGAAAATAAAAGTATATAAAATGTCAGTAAACTTTTGGTCTATTAGTGAAGTTGAAAGGTTCTTAATGAGCCTATCAGCTATCAAGTCTTGATGAGTGCAGAGTTCCGTCATCAAAAAAAGGGATGAAGTTGAGATCGTGACAGCGGAATGGATACTACTTTTAGCTGAAGAGATGCAACCTAAAGTTCGTGCTTCAGTGTGAAATAATTAAAACGACTTTATAGATATAAAACCTCCATATAAATATATAAAGAAATTGGTGATATGACAGAATATAGTAAGGGCTTATGTGAAATAGAGATAGTTGTGCTGAGTAGGAAAAAAACATGGGTTCTGTATTATGCGTAGATATTGTGTGGAATGGTGGACTTCTCTCATCCTATTTGAACAATTATGTGAGTGTGAATAAAGTTAATCTTAAATTGCATTTGCTTCTAGATTTGATTGTATGAATGTTTTTTGCAGTCAAGATCAGAATGAATTCAAAAATGTTGATGCAAAAAATTCTCACACAATCGAATCGAGAAGCAAATACAGATTATCTTATGAATTGTAAAAGTCTACTTGCTCTTAAAGTTAATCTTAATAATCTCATTGGATAACTACTTCTTACTTATGCCCAAAACAAAACCAGGGAAAACCCTTTCAAAATCGAAAAGATTATGGTAAAGAAGTGCCCTATAAAATCACCTTGTCTCAGAATTGTTCTCAACGTGAGATTTTCATTTTCACTGACTTTTAAGTTGGCACATACAAGCAAAGAGCTTCCATTAAAGCAGTCAAAAAACAATTTTGCTTAAATTAAATTGATCCAACTATAGAAAGGTTCTAAGGATTTTTAATATAATTCATCCAAATGTGAGACATTAAGCAACGTCACCACACCAAATTGAAAATCAAAAAACATAAAATGAAAAGATAATTGTGGTACTATCATAAATACCTTCTTTAGCCTATAGGAATATTGTCGGCCAAAACTATTTCATAAGGCCACTCATTTTGATACAATGCACATTTAAAAATATTCATAACTAGTTGAAACAATTTTTTGCATTTGGCAAAAAAAAAACATATAAAAACAGGAAATATGAAGCTCTTACAGCTTCAAATCCCATGTAATCAGCCAAATTTAAACTAATTACTGACTCTATTTAATTTTTTGCCCAGATCTGTCATTTCATTTCTTTTCTTTAATGAACTCCTTATCATATTTGCACGATGACAGTGATTTATGATTGCAGGATTTGACTTGAAACAATATATAATATACAGGGTTTGGATGAGGTTAAAGTTCTGTTTGATTATTGAGCTCATTTATATTTATTGAAAAGATGATGAGAAAATTTAATTTAGAATAGATGTTAAGTCTGATTGAAAGCTCCATACAAACAACACATATAGTAAAGACATTTTCATTCACCATCATCACAAATTCATCTCTATCATATTAATTTGTGAGCTCTAAAAAGCAAAATAGTTCCATACCTTCTTTATACATTTGTTTGTTTGTTGTCAAATGTTATGGGAATTTTATGCTTTAAAAAATGCTATTTAATCTTTTTTTATATTATTTTTCTAATAGTAATATTTGTTACTGTTTTGAATTATTGAGTAATATGTTTTGTTTGGATGTTATTCTGTATAAAAATATTGTAAAAATTTAGTCAACATATTATTCAATGTATTAGTAATGTTTGTTTGTTGTTAGATGCTATGAGAATTTCATGTTAAAGATATAGTTCTTAAATTTTGTTATATCATTTTTTATAATAATGATATTGGTTATTGTTTTAGATTATTAAGTAATATGTTTTATTTTAATGCAATTATGTATGAATGATTTTAATGACATTCATTAAATTGATCAGTCTAAGGGACCAAGGAATCACAACCTTAAACTATCTTCATATTCATTTTAATGTCTGATTTCTAATTATGAATCTTGACTAGAAAGCTAGCAGTTTGGTTGATCTTATCTTCATCAAATAAACAATGCATGTTGTCAGCCTTCAAGATGATTTCGTACTAAGAACTTTGCAAAATAAAAACTGCACAAAATAAATAAGAGATTTCTAGAAATTTGAGGTATGTTTGTGTAGAAGTGGGAGATGTAGGTATGCGTGGGATTTTTCACTTGGAACAAATAGCTTGCAGTAGCTGTTTGAGATCACTGTTGGAATAGTGGAATGAAATTGGCCAAATAACAAAGGAGATTCTCTGCGTGTTGTATGTTATCAAAGAAAATTGATTACAAAGGTTACACTATTTTGGTAAGGAGAATTTATTTTATGCAAAAAGTTATGAAAAGACAAAATATTTGTTTTGTCAAACCTGGGATGTGCTGTAGAAGTCTTGCTGATATCTAAACAATTTATAAAAGTGTGAATTGTGGTATGTTGTGTTTAAATCTTGATATGTAATTTATGAATTTGTCGAACAAGGTTAGTAATCTGGATTGCAAGTCCTGTACTGTTAATTATGAGAATCATTCTGAAGGGTATGAGGAAGACACCATAACATGTTACATTTTTAAAAAGGTTTTGTAGTTCAGATGTTTACAATTTATCAAGGAAGAGAGTATTTTTTAGAAGCGTTGAAGATGATTGTGAAAATTGTGAATGTTGAAATATTTGCAAAAGATTGACAATCCATGTTTTACCATTGTATTTATGTGCTAGATGAGGCATATAAGCTTTGTGTGTGAATGAATTGTGTGTCTACTGTTATAGATTAGTTGTGGGAGTTAGCATTAATTGCTTTTAGTTGAAAGAAGTTTGAAGACAAGGTGAGATGGTGTGCTAAAGATTTTTGTCATGGGGTAAAGTTCTGTCTAAGATGTGTTCTGGTTTGGGTTGGACATGTCTGGGTTGGAGGTGAGAGGATTTGTCTGTCTGAATATGACGATTATGTCACTGTCAGAAGTGGTCATTGAAATGATATCCCTCAAGAGATTGGTTTTTTAATCTTGTCAAATTGTTGACTTGATATTTGGGTGGTTGTTGAGAAGAGGCCAATCCCAAACAATGTGCAAGGATGAAGTTTAGAAAGTTATTGTTAGTGGTCTATGTATTTTGGGCAAATGTTTAAGAGTGATTCACCTTTGTTAAAAGGTAAAACCAGAGTATGCATTGTACCTGAATTGTTGTAAGGGGTGAATTATCGGTTGTACCCAACACCCCAGAGGTTTTTGGTTTAACATATTGATGAACCATGTATTTGAAAAGGATTCCTATAGAACTGGTGAGTACATTGACTAGGTACCCATGTATCTTGGTTGATGGATTTTTTTTATATGGACTCAATAATCAATTTTGATGCAGGTACAAAAGCACAAAATCCCAGAGTGATGATGGTTTCCCTATTTTGATGGTTAATTTATGAACAATGTGTGCTTGGTTTGTGGTAATTCAAAACCACTTGAGTGAAAGTTTACGGTGACCTTGAAACCATTTGTATGTGAGGTTTGTGGTTAGCCAAAACCACTTGAGTGCAGAGTTTTTGGTGAGCTTGAAACCACTTCAAAATTGTATCTGTTAGGGGTAAAATGTCAAAACCCAAAGTGATTATGAAGAGGGGAACCAATATGGTGAAATTTGATTGTAAATGGGTGCCTAAGAAGGCTACAAGTCGGGACCCATCTTTTCTAGATTATGAGGGGATAATTGAAGACAATTAGATAATTAATTTATGGGAGGATGTCAGAAGTAAATTAATTATCTTCATATAGAATGATTGAAGAGATAGTGTCGACACAGACCATCCAACCTTGCACCGATCCATCCAATAGTCAACCCATGTCATTCACGTTGCTCAATCCACCATTAATACTCTATCTAACTCTCTACTACAATAAACTTGGCATTCACTATGTATTTCCTATAAATTCTATGAATATGAATGAGAATGAAATCTCAGAGTTCATCTTATGGGTTTCTTCTCTGTGCCACTGGTATAGAGGAGAAGCCCACAAAATTGAGCTATGAAAATATCAGGCCTAGACATTCTACTTATAACTAGATACATCATAAATGTACAAACATTGTAGACATATGGTTAGATGCAACATTTATAAAATACAGTTGACTGGATGACTAGAGACAGATTTTGGTGCTTGCACATGAATATCGTTTGGCCAAATGCATGATACTAGATATAGTAATTACGAAAGAGTTGAGTTCTTTATGCCACTACTCTGAAAGCCATCAATTCTTTTCTCCATGCCCCCTAAAATTTAGTCTTCATTAAATTTGAAACTATACTACGCTTTGTAAATAGCTATTTCTTTGCACATAATGTCATGTGTTCCAAACGCCTTCTGAATAGTTTTTTTGCATTTAGCTACTCTTTTATTCAAAAGAAATTAAATAAATAAATCATAACTATAATATTAAAACCACAACATTAAATTTCTTGACGAGTAATTAATCTTGAGTTCGAGTCTATTCGAGGCGCCTCCTATTGTTCTTGGCTTTGACCCATTATCAAAGAAAAAAAACTATAGCATTAAATTCCTTGATGAGCAATTAATATGTTGTTCAAGTCTATTCGAGCCTCATATTATTTTCGGCTTTGACTCATTATCGAAGGAAAAAAAAACTACAGCATTAAATTCCTTGATGAGCAAGGGTTTTGGGATTTTCATGGGAGATTTTTTTTTTGATGTAAAGACGGCTTCAACATTTTTAATTAAAAATCAAAAAGTTCAGCAGAAACACAAAAGAGTTTGAGAGAAAACTCATTCAACTCTCAAACTCAACCATAGTAATGTTTTTCCAAAAAAAGAAACCCTAAACCATAATGTCAAATGGGCATTGCCCATAAATAACCAAACATAAAGCAAATAAAAAGTCAATTCCTCAAGTGGCCAAAGCAGTGGAAGAGGAAGGCAAAGGGTCTTGCTTGTCATTCATGTCTCCTTAACTGGCAAGCTGAGAAGGCTCAGGTTCTGGAAGAGTCCATCCATCTGCATTTTCTTCGTCCTCCTCCTTGTCATCTCTACGAGGTGAAATCGCTAAGGAAAGCCGAGGGAAGTCTTTGCCCGAGGTGCCTCGTGTGATTCCATCTATTGGCCAACCAGAGGTGGTTGCTAGAGGCCAATTAGGAGCTGGCTGAAATCCCCCAGCAGAAGGGGAATCCATGTGAGGAGAGTGGTGGCGTGGAGGGGAGAGCTAGCTTGGAGGCCTCAAGCGAGAATCTCTCCACCAGCTGAAACCACTACGTCGTTGACACCGCCCACAGGAGTGGGTAGGAGCACCATAAGTAGACGCATCTGGTAGAGAATTTAAAACATGAAACTTGGTTGATTTGCTTGCCATCAAGTATTAATTAACAAAGAATTTTCATTTCAGGTTACACTCAACTAAGATAAGCATTACAGAGATGTAGTAGTTACTGGCCCAAGTAAGACTCGCCGTTACTGCTTAGATTCAGATCGCTTTAGAGCAAATCGATGCGAAAGAAGGAAAAATGATTGCATCGATTCTTAAAAAACACTTCTAAGAGAAACATTTGCATATGCAATGTTTGGAATATGATATTTGCAGCGACTGAGTCACAATAGAATAGCTTGCACTATGATAAGTGCACTGTATCGAAATTTGGTTAGAATAGAAATTGAAAAGACATTCATATATTAGAAGGGAATTTGTCCGATTTAATAATTGGAGACACGCTGGAAGACGTGCATATAAACTATGGAAACACAAGCAAAGCTCAGAAACTGAAGATGTCATCTCATGGAATCCAGCGATTGAAAGATTATTGTAGAAAAAGTATTTAATCATGAGAAGCTTTCAGAAACTTTCAATCAGTTTCAATTGCTAGGTATAAGCTAATCTCTTTGTCAGCATTGTCAGCAGTTTGTATCAAAATGTGACTTTTTTGGAGTATGATATTGAAATCAATAGTTATGAAAAAAATAAAGCATGAAAATCTTATCATGAAAATTTCAAATCATTCCTATTTTTTTAACATCAATTTATTTCGCAAGTCCCTTGTTTATAACAAAGGTTTCAAGGCTATGTCATCAAATATGATGCCACATCACATGTTCTTTTTGTCAAGGTGTCCAAAATAGTCCAAAAAAAAAAAGTGAGACCAATTGTAGTGCATTAGGGACCCCATACTTGTGCAGCTGATGTGGCATTATATGATTGATTGCTTTTTAGAATAAGGATTCATTAGCAAAAACAACTTTAAAGTCACAACTATTGCCACAATGTTGTCAAAAATATTGGATACTAAATCAGAAAGTATGGGTACGCGATGTGTAATACTTTTCATCATTCACGTTTGGAATCACATTCTATGATCCATCAGCAGGATGAAAGAAACATTTAGAGAGCAGGAATGATCATTAAATTGTGTGTGATGCTTTTCATCATCAATGTTTTGGATCACACTCCATGATCCATCATCACGATGCAAAAAGAAATATTTAGAGAACAGAAATGATGATAATTTCTGTTATCTAAATGTTCCTTTCATCCTGATAGTAGATCATAGAATGTAATCTAAAACGATAATGATGAAAAGCATCACACATAATTTAATAATCATATGAATAGTTACTTAGATTAGTCTAGAGGAAAATTGGGACAGATTTGTTTCATAAAACACACAACTTGGATTAATCATCAGAATAATTTCTTGGATTAATTTAGAGAAAAACTGAGACAAATTTGTTTCATGAAACACACAACTTCTAAGAAATATGCTTGATGCAAATACAGTAACTTATAGCTTAGGAAATAAAATGATATCTATTTGAGTGTTTACTTAACTACAGGGCTATAGAGACTCTAGAAGAACTTGTATATCACTCAAGTTCCCCTTGTTAAAATGGTGAATTCCATCACATTAAGAAAACCAGAATGTCCAAATATATCCATACTACCAACCTTCTTTTTTTGACTAAAAGAGGGGTAAAAATTTATTGAAAGCCAAAGAGAACAATGCAACAAAGAGCTCTAAGGAGCCATATCCTGAACATCAAGTTGATCCAACTTATGAGATAAATCAGGGGGAAGGAGCCTCTGGTCAACAATATTCCAGCCTTGCCCATGCTCAGAAGCCCATTTAGCTAGGCAGTCAACAACACCATTCCACTCACGGGGGATATACGTAAAAGTAACAGAGTCAAAAGATCTGCATAACTGGAGAATTTGCTTAATAACCAAAGTCAATTGCCAATAGACATTGGAAATATCTTGTCTATTCAGTAAATTCACAATAATTTGCCAATCAGCTTCACAGATAATCCTACGCCATCCATGCAAACAACAATGCTCCACAACCACCAGGATGGTGAAGGCCTCCATGAGATTGTTGGTATGAAATCCTTTGTGAATAGAAAAAAGAAACTAGATATCACTAAAATTGTTGCGCACAACTCTCCCAATACTAGCAGGACCAGGATTCCCCCGAGAGGAGCCATCAGTGTTGATTTTAATAACTCCAGGCAGAGGAGGAGTCCAATGCCCCTCGTGATTAACCCGCTAAAGATGATGTCTGGCTCTACTACCATAGCAGTGGGTAGCAGACAGAGGAACCCCACCATGTAGAGGAAAGGAGAGGCGAGCACAAATATCCACATCTCCAGGATCCAAATCACCCATCCCCTCAAACTTTGCCAGAATAGTCTCATGGAGGGAATGAACAATTTCCCCCCACAGGTGCAGGACTCCAAACTTAACATCTTGAAAGATTCTCTTGTTCCTTTTCAGCCATACATGCCAAATAATGAAGGAAGGGCCAATAGCCCAAGCACCTTGCAGAAAGGAGGACTTAGAAGGTGAATGCCCCAATCTAACCCAAAACTCAGACATAGAAGAAACATGCCAGCACAGGCGACCCCACCCAAACCACCAAAAGTGCCAAATCTGCTTGACAAAGGAGCATTGAAAGAAGAGGTGTGAAACCGACTCCTCACCATCACAACATAACACATAGAATGAGGGGCGATGAAAACCACGCTTACAAATATTATCCCAAGTGAGGCAGCGATTGTGAACCATCAGCCAGAGGAAAAATTGACACTTGGGCCAAGAGAGAGAGTTCCAGACATGCTTCCACCAATGCACCTCAACATCGCCAAACAACAACCTAGTAAGCTCGAAGTACCCTGAAGAGACAAAATACTTACCAGAAGAAGCACCTCCCCAAGCTAGAATATCAGGTTCCTGCAAAGAGGTGCAGTCCCTAGAGGCAAGAATCTGAGAAAGCTCCATTTGATCCCGCGCTGAGCCTGCTGGCGGCCAATCAGAAGAATTCTTCCATCTATAACCAACAGCGAGGCCTAGATTGTAGGCCTCCTTATAATTAGCCACCTTATCCCAGCCAGCAAGAAGGAAAGAATCATAGAGAGCTTGCAGGTGCGGATGAGAGATTAGAAGAGGAGGATTTCCATTCCAAGAATAACTCCAGAATAGAGCCTCAAAGCCTCTATTACAAATCTAGAAAAGGCGACGCTTCACTAAGTGGGCACCTTTCTTGAGGGTAGCCCACACAATAGAGCCGCAACCCTCCAAAGGAAACCTCGGGATATTAGAAGGATCAACTCCAGGGAGATACTTATGCGACAAGATGCGAGCCCAGAGCTGAGACTGGTTGGAGCACCAATGCCAATAGAGTTTGGCAGCAAGAGCTTGGCCACTCAAGATAGCAGAACGAAGACCCAGGCCTCCCTCCTTCTTGGGCCTACAGACAGTATCCCAATTAATAAGGCTCCATTTAGATTTTTTCAGGTTCCCGCTCCAAAGAAACTGCCGAGAAAGGGCATCAAATGCCTTAAGAAAGTAAACAGGGGCTGCCTGAACCATGCTTCTATAAGTAGGAAGAGAGTGAATCACCGATTGGAGGAGAGTCACCCTTCCAACTGTAGAGAGCCATTTATGAGTCCAGTGATTAACCTTATGACGCAACTTATCAAGAAGGTGTGAAGATTACCAAAGTAAGTCCTATTCCAGTTTTTCAGCTTTCTTTTGACATACTAAAGTTTTTTAGATGAACATAGGGCAGAGAATAAGGAGCAACAATGAAGCCAACAAAGTCATTACAGGAGTGGAAATCCCTGTAAAAGAGGAACAAAACACTATTGTGTGGTGGCTTCCGAAAAAGTCGTGTATAAGACCTCGAACATATTAGCCAATTGTTGTGTAGATAAATATTTTTTCAAAATTTAAAACTTAAAAAATATGAAATACACTTAGGAGAAGAAATAAGATTTTATCAATATAAAAAATACTTGTTTATAATTGGTGGAAGTAAAAAATTTTAATAACTAGTGAAAATTATTCGTACCACATTAAACCTATGGTATAATTGATATTTTAGTTTTGTTTTACGAGTCAAGAGAGAACAAATTGACTCAAAATATATTGTTTCTATAAAATTCGTGTATAACACCCCAAACTTATTAGCCAACGTGAAGAAGAAGAATTTTCATGATTTTATAACTTAAATATTTCACATGTATCCTTTAAAATAAATTAATTTAAAAAAAAATCAAAATACTAAATTGTTATTAGTTGAAATAAGTTGTTTTAATAGCTAGTTAAGAAAAACTCATTGCAATAGTATCTAGCCTACTAATATAATATACATATATTAATGAAGTAATTACAATAAATTAATTATATGTAAATTAAATATAATTAAATAATTAATACTTATTATATAGTCATTTATAATAAATAATAGAACAATTACTATGAATAATTAAAATGTTATTAAGAATTAATATTATAATAAGTTATTATTGTATGTCTATTATTATTATAATATAAATTAATTATTAAACTCATAATTATATGTGATACTRSTYGTCRTAATTATTATTATATTTAATTAGTTAATAATTAAATACTAGTGTAGCTATTATAATTGTATAGTTATATTGTAATATTAACAAGTGCCATGTAGTGGCGAAGTATTTGCCTAATAATTAATTATAGTTATAATATTAAATATAATTTAATAAAGTATAATAGAATTCATTAGAAGATAATAATTTAATAATAATAGAGGTTCATTTGTATAATGTACATTTATGAAATAATAATATGTTATTTTAATTATAATATAATAATTATTTTGATTCACATATTTTTTGATAGAAATGTTTTTAAATGATAAGTATAAATTAAACAATTAAGTTTGGGTATTGTGTCCGAAAAAGTGCATAACAAATAGCAATGGACATAGTGCTTCCATGAAATCCGTGTATAGAAGACCCCAAATTTATTAGATGCTTTAAGGTTGAACTTTCTTCAATACTATTTGTAAGAAGATTTACTATATTATTACTACACTTATTATTTAAAAAATTTCAAATTATTATTTAACAATGTCAAGGTTTTAAAATTACTACTACAATTTACAAAAGTTCCAACTTCAATACAAAAGCATTATGGCAAGAACATGACGCAGATGTGTCTCTTGTTTTTATAATAGCAATATTTGTTATTGTTTTAAACTATTATGTAATATGTTTTGTTTCAATGCTATCAAACATAAAAATGTTATAAAAATTTAGTTGACAGACTATTCAATGTAATAGCAAGTCTAAAACTATTGTATTTTTATTTTGACTCTCTAAAACTATAGTGTCATTGTCATATTTACCCAAAAATCACCATAATTAGGTATCTTAATAAAAAAATACTACTATTACAATAACGGATGCTTTAAATATAGATGCTTTAAGGTTGAACTTTCTTCAATGCTATTTGTAAGAAGATTTACTATATTATTACTACACTTATTATTCAAAGAATTTCAAATTATTATTTAACAATATCAAGATTTTAATATTAGTACTACAATTTACAAAAGTTCCAACTTTAATACAAAAGCATTATGGCAAGAACATGATGCAGATGTGTATCTTGTTTTTATAATAGTAATATTTGTTATTGTTTTAAACTATTATGTAATATGTTTTGTTTCAATGCTATCATGCATAAAAATATTATAAAAATTTAGTTAACAAACTATTCAATGTAATAGTAAGTCTAAAACTATTATATTTTTATTTTGACTCTCTAAAACTATCGTGTTATTGCTATTATTAAAAACAATAACAAATATTGCTATTATAAAAACAAGAGACACATCTGCGTCATGTTCTTGCCATAATGCTTCTGTATTAAAGTTGGAACTTTTGTAAATTGTAGTAGTAATATTAAAATTGTGACATTGTTAAATAATAATCTTCCTTAATTATTAGGCTTATATATTTTAAAGCCTAGTTGCATGGTTTCTCAGTTCTTTTTTCTCCCTCATGTTTTGCATACGTGTCACATCTGTAGGTCTATTGCACGATCCTCTTCATGCACATGTTCCTTTGCACCTTTATTTTCTCCTTTTTATAGTGTCCTTGTGCATTTGTGCATGAAATCTCCAAGTTTTATGTCTGGTCTTATAATTGGAATCGTGTGAAATTATACCTTTAATGCAAACTCTCTATTCTATGTAAAATTTATTATCTGGTTCCTTATGAATCTAGATCCACGACCCCAATTATCATAAATTATAACATTTTAGATTGGCTAGGGACGCTCCTACATTGAATGAGTAGTGAACAAGGAATTAAAAAGACAATTTTGTGAGGTGTCGATTCGATACAAAAGAGTGCATAGAGCTAGGAATGCATAAATATTATGCAACATGATATGTTTGAGAGAAATTTGAAGTCATGATACTATTAGCATAACACCCAACACATAGATTAATGCATAAAATAACACATATGGCTCTCAAATGCATATCTTCTTACCTAGTCAAATGAGAAATGTCCTTTCCAAATAGTTTTATTCTCCTATATTTCGTAAAGGTTCATTTGGTTCCTGGTATTAATCTGGAATAATCATTATTTAATGCGAGAATAAGGTAATTCGCCGTTTGTGGCCATTTTTTGAATTTTTGAATTAGAAAATTAATCCCCATTTTTGGGCCAATGCTTGGATTAATTAATTCCAAAAAAAACCTGGAATTCTTTTTTTATTCCAGAATAAGTTATTCATGGATTCGAAATTACAACATGTATAAGTCATCGGGTCCGTGCGTGTTCACGGTTCTTTAGGTTTTCAGAGAATTTTTTTTTTATAATTTTTGTTGTAAGTTTATTTTTTTTATAATCTTTTTTTTTTTAAGTTTATTTTTTATAATCTTTTTTTAAAGTTAATAATACATATTTTAATTGAAAATATATATAAGTTAAAAATACATATATATTTTAATTAAAAATCAACAACAAAAATGATAAGTTCAAAAATTAAAATTTGTAAGAAAATATTTTTTTGTAATTATAATTTTTTAATAAGCTAAAATAACATATTGTTCAAATTAATTAAAAAAAATGAAAAATAATCCTTATTCCAATTCCACATTATGGGATCCAAATGCAGAATAGATTAATTCCCAGTCATCTTCTAAGTGCACCAAACAGGTCCAAACCTTATTCCAGCTTTCATTTTCAAGATTAATTAATCCGAGAATAGGTCCTTATTCTAGAATAGGCCTATTCTGCCAAAAGAGCCTGGGTTGTCTTCCCACAACAATAGGGATGCCCAGGTAAGTTAGAGGGAGAGAATGAAACTGAAATCAGAGGATAGCAACAATCCTCTGTTGAATAGGCCCAGGAGTATTGAAGAAATAAATGGAGAACTTATGGTCATTGATTTGCTAACCAGAAGAAGCCAAATAAGTATCCAAGGTGATCCTAAAAGCTTCATCTTCCCGAATCTGAGCTTTACCTGCAAGAGTAGTATCATCCACAAACTAGAGATGAGAAAGACTGGGCAAACCATTTACCCATCGCCAGCCATGTATCACATTTTGGGAAACTTGAGATTTAATAAATCTGCCAAGGCCCTCCGCCATAATAATAAACATGTACGAAGAAAGAGGATCCCCTTGTCAAAGACCCCGAGAGGCCCCAAATAACTCAGAGGGTTCACCGTTGAGAAGCACCGAGGAGGGAGAAGTAACAAAACTTAGAATCCAACTCACCCATTTCAAATTGAAGCCAAAAGCAAGAAGAGCTTTTTGTAAAAAGCCCCATTTAACTCTATCATAGGCCTTAGCCATATCCAACTTGATGAATATAGAACGCTCTTTAGAGATAAACATAGAGTGGATGGCTTCAGAGGCAATAACCACTCCATCAAGGATTTGTTTCCTAGCAATGAAACCTCCTTGTTCCTAAGAGATAATCAAGGGAAGCTAAACTTTAAGTCTTTCAACAATTAACTTAGTAATGAATTTATAGACCACATTACACAGAGTGATAGGCCAGAAGAAATAAAGTTGATTAGCCCCTTCTTTTTTCAGAATAAGAACAAGGAAAGTAGCATTTAAAGCTCTGAGCATCTGTTTGTTAGAAAAAGATTCTTGAACCACACCTAAAAGGTCCTGATTAATAATATCCCAAAATTCTTGAAAAAAATCAACTAGGAACCCATCGGGCCCAGGAGCCTTTCCCTTCCTCATGCTGAAGACCACATCCTCCAATTCCAACAAGGAGATCGACCTCATAAGAGAATCATTCATCTCACTAGTCACAAGAGAGGGAATACAAGATAAGATAGTATTCTCCTCAATATCAGCAGGAGGGAGAATCATTAGAGAAAAGAGCAGAGTAGAACCAAATAGCTTCCCTGGACACAACATGTGAGGAAGTGAAGTGGAGGCCATCAACATTGACTAGAGAAGAAATGTAACTCTAATTTTGGCGACCCTGCACAGATTTATGAAAGAAAGCAGTGTTCTTGTCCCCTTCTTGAAGCCAATCAATCTGAGCCTTCTGCTTCCAATAAATTTTCTCTCTAAGATCCCACTCAGCTAAGTCCTTGGAAGCCTGAGATTCCTCTCTGCGAAGAGCTTCCGAGAAGCCAAGATCACAGATCTGCCTGGTAATGACTGCCAGATGATCTTGATCCCTCTTCTTCATGGTGTGAAGATTACCAAAGCAAGTCCTATTCTAGTTTTTCAGCTTTCTTTTTGAACATACTGAAGTTTTTTAGATGAACATAGGGCGGAGAATAAGGAGCAACAATGAAGCCAACAAAGTCATAACAAGAGTGGAAAACCCTGTAAAAGAGGAACAAAACACTACCATGTGGTGGCGTCCGAAAAAGTCATCTATAAGACCTTGAACATATTAGCCAATTGTTGTGTGGATAAATATTTTTTCAAAATTTAAAACCTAAAAAATATGAAATACACTTAGGAGAAGAAATAAGATTTTATCAATATAAAAAATACTTGTTTATAATTGGTGGAAGTAAAATTTTTTAATAACTAGTGAAAATTATTCGTACCACATTAAACCTATGGTCTAATTGATATTTTAGTTTTGTTTTACGAGTTAAGAGAGAACAAATTGCCTCAAGATATAGTGTTTCTATAAAATTCGTGTATAAGGCCCCAAACTTATTAGCCAATCAGCGTGAAGAAAAATAATTTTAATGATTTTATAACTTAAATATTTCACATGTATCCTTTAAAATAAATTAATTTAAAAAAAAAATCAAAATACTAAATTCTTATTAGTTGAAATAAGTTGTTTTAATAACTAGTTAAGAAAAACTCATT
>MU224326.1:3413254-3473301 GCA_018584345.1 Thuja plicata | reverse complement strand
GTCCCACATAAGACAAAAAGTGTTTTTTCCCTTTTTATAAAATAAGAATAATGTTTTATTTGTGCAACATAGGATAAGAAGAAAAGTGAGGATTTTTTATTTAAATAAAAGAGGAGGAAATTCCTTTCAATTAAATAAAGGCTTAGGATAAAGTGATTTTTTTATTTAATTAAAAAAGATTTTTAATTAATTAAAAGAGAGCATTAAATAATATTTTTATTTTTATTTTTTCTCTTTTAAATTAAATAAGGCTCAAAACCTTAGGAAATATTGAATTGATTATGATTTGATCAAGGAAATTGATATAATTGATATTGTTGATAGTTAAAAATATTGATTCAGGGATTCGATAAATTGAGAAATGGAGCCCAAAGTCTAGGCGACCATTTTAGGATGCATACAGGTATCATTTTTCAAAAAATGAAATATCATCAGAAAGATGATTCTGAGCCCAACCTGATTTTTCAGGTTTAGATTTCTGATTTTTCTTCTTGGATCCTTTTTTTCTATTCAAGTTTAGGGTTCCTTTTTGCACTCTGGGAGCCATATCTTGCTCATCTGGACTCCATTTTTCAACTTCTGCATGACGTTGGAAAGTTGATTCAGTGCTCTATCTTATTTCATGGGTCTCACACCCAGATTATAATCTAGGTGTTTTTTATTTGGTTTTTTGCATTTTTGCAATCTTGTGGATATCTTGGATGTTTCAGGTCCTAGTATCATTTTTCGTGCATGGGATGACTCCTTTTTAGCTATTACTTATGTACCTACAACTTTCTGTCATTCCTGAGCATTGTAGACATCTATTTTTGTAGCATTTACTTTTTATGCAAACACACTGGGATAAAGTGTCATCTGATGCATGCTTGGGATCTTGGACTATTTTGTGCCTATTTGTACTCGCACTATATTATAAAGTGCCATGGGGGGGTTTGTTTTACCTTTGTCAAGTGAGTATTCCTTCTATGACATTAGCCTCATGATGTGTGTCAAGAGAGCAATCCTTCCACGACACCATCCTTTATATATGTTTGTACTTTCTATTGCACTTTCTATGTTCCTGGTTCTTCATCATATAGTTATTTTTGTCAGTCTGATTTAGTGTACCAGTCATGCCTCTCTCTGCTCAACATTATGGGGGGGGTATGCTTCCTTGGTTCAATTGAGTTATCTATGTATTTAGTATTTGTTCATATGTACTAGGCGGATGCACTGGTTGGGTACCTATGCATTTCGGTGAGATGGATCATTTACCATATGGACACTCTTTCATTCCTATTTTGGAGGCATCCTTCTATCTTTGATTGATCAGCTCTTCGAGCTTTTTTTAATGTCTTCTCTACCTAATCATGTTCTATTATAGTGGAGGTTCCAACTGTTATTCTTTGACAGTGTTTGCAGCTTCATGCTTCAGTGATGTTCTTCATGTTCTTCATTTGTTCCTATCTTCTGGAATATTCTCTAGTTTGGAGGCTTCTTCAGTCCTTCAATAGTCTTAATCTCTTTTCGGAGAGGGGTTTTACCCACTAGGTTTTCTCCTTTTTCTCCTCTTTAAAGAGATTTTTTGTACTTGTGTACCTAATCAGGCCTTGTTGTCGAGACCCATTTTCCTGGTTTCAATAGTTGTTTCTAGGTTTTTAGCTTCTCCCTAAGTTTATCTTAAGGGGTTGTTAGAGTAAAAAGGTATTTTTACCTATTAATTAAATCATTATTGATTTAATTATTAAGTCACCTTTTCACTTATTAATTAAATTATTATTGATTTAATTATTAAGTCACTTTTTATCTCTAAATCACTTAAGCTAAACTTTAGGCATATAATAATTAATTCTTTATTAATTATTATCATGCAACCTAGGTTTCTCCACCTTTTGGGTGGTTGATCTCCTTTATAAGGATTGATCTGTTTGTAATTATTAATTCTTTTGTAATTCCATTCCATTATTATTGAATCAATTGAGGATATTTCCTCTTCCACAGATCTCTTTTTTCTGGCCTCTATAGATTTTGCTTCTCTCTTTCTGTGACAGGTGTTTGCATGCAGGTGATTCTTGGGAGTTGTAGGGTTGATAGATTTGAATTTCATCAAGAAATTCTGAATAGAAGGAAATGAGTTAGGACCCAAAGAAGTCAATTCTACCTCAATCTGTAGTACCCTAAACTCATTGACTATGCCAAAGAGAGTCTAAAACTTCTCCCACATAGAAAGAGGAGTATCACAATCATCAAGATGAAAGAGAAAATTGTCTGAAACATGCTGCAAAATTGCACCCATAGCCTTATCCATCTTGTTCCTATGTTGCATGACTTTGTAAGGACAAGTCAAAACTAGCTAAATGGAATCCAAACATGACCATAGCCCACATGACCAGAGAAGCCTATTCATACGAGATTTCCATAAATAGAAATTATGAGGAGTGAGAAGCTCAACTCTTGTTGAATCTGCCATTGGATCAGAAGGAGAGACAGGTAATAAAAACTTTAAAAAGAATGGGTAAAATACCTAATCAATTTCTCCAAAAATAAGTCTCAGATCTGAAGAGATCTCGATAAGAGCTTTCCGACGCCTATTTGTAAGCAAAAAATAGAGTCTGTATGCTCATTCTAGAGGTCTGGAAGCGTTGAAAAGAAGGGCTCTCTTTGAGTGGAAAAAATCTAGTAAAATAGAAAAATCTCGAAATGTAACAACCATGTACTCTATTTCAGTGGTGTAAAACATAACTATAGGCTATCTCTTATTCATCCAACTCAATGCATCTCCAAATAAAGTAAAACATATCCATTAGTGGATGTTTGAATATCCAAGTCACCTACCCAACCTACAGAAAATAAACCCTATGTATCCACTGAACTAACCACATCATCAATATCATGACACACAAAAAAATAATCAAAAGCACCTTTTAACTATATAAATAATCTTTAAACAGAAGTTCAATTTTCTCTACCAAGGCTAGACATAAACCCACTCAGAATTCCCACTACTTGGGCTATATCTATTCTAATGCAAAACCTTCATTACATTAAACTACCAATAACACAAGCATAAGGAACCATATAAATTTCTTTAAAACCATCAACAAAATTAGTAAATATGTCTAAACACAATTACTACCAACAAAATGGAATTCTTACTAGTTTATAGTTTTGTAAATTAAACCTTTACACAATGGTATCAACAAGATTTTTATTTTTTATCATTAATAAGTTTTATATTTTTTATTAATATCAAATAAAGACATTTCAATATCATATCTTTAATATTCAACATGACCACCCGAGTGCAAACCCTAATCAATGCACATCTATTTATTGTATTGATAGACAAAACAACATAGCATTAAGTATACACAATTAATAATTCATGAACAAAAGCTCATGCCACACTTCTATAGGACACCTAACCAATAATAGAATTAAAAATTCACCATTTACAAATCCCCTCTACAAGAAGTAGGAGCTACTCTCGAGATAAAGATTTATGCCTTAATAGATCCCTATTAGATGAGGTAGGGATCTATGATGCCATGTATATGATTAGGTGGTATAACAGAGATATAGTAAATCACAGGGATGCAAGAAGTAGATGGGTTCAAAATGCTTCAAGTTGGAAATCATTGTTTGAAACTATTGGCGGGGGGAAGAGATAAAGATGCTAGGTGGTTAGAAGAGAAAATTCATGATGAACTCTCTAGGGTAGAAGCTACTGTTCAAAATAATCCCTCAGCTGAAGAGGCTATATAAAAACTATCAAAATCTAAAGATACTCTCAGAAGAAAGCAGGAAGAAAAACTCTTAGGTGTAAAGATTGTTGATTAACTAATGAATATCTGATGGAGATGATGAAGACTGAGTGATACCGAGTATCAATGATTGTTGATTAACTAATGAATATCTGATGGAGATGATGAAGACCGAGTGATACCGAGTATCATGATTGTAGAAATGGTTAGATCGGTTGTTGTTTTGTCATTGTTGTCAAGCAATTGATTAATTGATTTTTATTATGTTACCATATCTTAAGAGGAGAAGTTAAATGGGTGAAAAATATATATCAGACAATGATGTAGTAATGATGATATAGATATTTTCTACTATATATTTGATGTTATCAAATTGGTACATTTGATTGATCAAGTCAGGAACTACAATGAATTAAAGTTATGAATGGAAGAGTTACTTTACCGAGCTAGACTGAGTCAGTCGGTAGAATGTTATTTAAATCAGTTACAATTACCGAGCACTGAAGACGAGTTAAGCACCAAGTAGTGAATGAAGTCAGTTACTGAGTTGCAAAGCAAGTTTTACTAAATACAATATACTGATATTAAATGATGATGAAATTGAATTTAATGCAAAGTGATGATGAGATGGATGAGGAAATGAATTAAATGAAATTTGTTACAGGATCTACGAATGGGAAAATTCAATAAGAAGATCCAAGGCAAAGATCAAGCAGTTAAACAAAATTATGAAAGTTCCAAGAAAAGTTACAAGGTCTAAGGTAAAAGTGAAATGGTTTACCAAGTTGAGAAAAATGAAGAAGATGATCGAACGACCGAGGGAAAATGAAGGAAAATAAAATTAAGGAGGTTAAGAGGCAAAATTATGTCTATATAAGGAATGATAATTACATAGAGTGTAAGGATACTGGCGAATTGAATAGAGAAGAAGGAGAAGCTGAAGAACAACATTTATCGATCATAACAAAGAAAGACAGATTGAAGAATCTATAGTCTGAGAAAGAGATAAATGGAGTATGTGATGCCAGTATTGATTTTAGCATAAAGGATCTGATACAAGAAAAGGTAGTTTCTATATTTACAGATCAAATTTTACTGTTGCTTATTAAAATTTATAACAGAGAAATCTCTTAACTGAGTGGATTTAACCTTCCTATTTGTAAAACCTAGACTTAGGTGACATTCCAAAAGAGTGTTTAAAGGCATCTAACAAGGTCATTCCTAACAGGGTGAAGATCTTAACAGATCCGAGGTAAATCCCCTAACAGGGTTACATTTAGCAAATTTGTTTGTAATATTTAATAGGATAGGTTCTTAACCGAGTGTACTTCAAAAGGGTACATTTTTTTTTATTGTGGGTTACAATTCCCATAGAGGTTTTTCCCAAATTGAGTTTCCTCATTAAATCTCGTGCCAATGAGTTAAATCATGTATCAACCGAGTTATATTTGATGTTGCTAAGTTTGAATGATTGATTTACATATATGAGATGTATTGATGCTTATGTTATTGAGTTATTTGATGAATTGGTTATTTACTGTATTCAATATTACCGAGTGAACCAGTGAGTATAGTTTTAATTGGTTAGATTTTGATTTGTTTGATTCACCCCCTCTCTCAGTGGAATCAATAATTGATATTAGATATAAGTTACTATGAAGTGATAAGTTTTAAAGGACTTGAGTCAAGATCTAAAGATGTACAAGAGGGAAGCACCAAAGCTGAATATGGATCATTTCTCTACATGGAAAAGTAGAATGAGGTTGCATGTGTCTGAAGTAGGAGAATATGGACTTCACTTTCTTGATAATGAATATGTAGCACCGACTACTGCACCTATGACTATTAGTGAGAAAAGACAGAAATAGGAACACACACAAGTTGTGATTGAGATTGCTTCTACACTTACCAACCAAGAATATGATGAGCTTAATGGTTGTACAACTTTGAAACAAATGTGAGATAAACTTATTTTTACCTATGGTGGAGATCAACATGTTCAGAAGGCTAAAGAAGAAATTTTGAGAGGAAAATTTGACTCTACGAGGATGAAGGAAGGAGAGAACATAATACAATATAGTACAAGACTTAAGGAGATTGTTAATTCTATCAGAGGAGTTGGTGGTATCATAACAAAGCATGATGTTACAAGAAAAATATTGAGAACCCTACTACCAAGTTATGTTATTCATGTATCTTCTATACAAGAGCTGAGATCTATACCTCAGATGAATGTTTG
Source organism: Thuja plicata (assembly GCA_018584345.1). Taxonomy (NCBI): domain Eukaryota; kingdom Viridiplantae; phylum Streptophyta; class Pinopsida; order Cupressales; family Cupressaceae; genus Thuja; species Thuja plicata. Next base: position 3,467,319 of record MU224326.1, on the reverse strand, counting down.
ACTGGATCCTACTATTGGTAAGTTAAAGTTGCATTTGAGCTAAATGATTTTTTCCAATAGTATGCCTGCTACTTCTAAGATTGAATCTGCATTTAAGTATACTTTAAAGATCAGAAAGGCTAGGGAAGCTGTTGCTAGATATGGATATTTGAGCAGTGCTAGTGAGAAATTTTATAGTTGTACTGAAGGACTTGAAGAGCTATTTACTGAATGTGATGAGAGTGAAAGATAATTTGAAGCTTTGTTGGCTAGAAGGATACAAAGAGGAAAAGGAAATACTGAGGTAAGTTACCCTTGAAATGTTTTAATTGTGATGAAGTTGGTCACTTTGCATCTAACTGTACGGAGAAAGATAAGGAAGAAAAGAAAGATAACAGAGATAAGGACAAAAGAGAAAAAAAATTTAAGAGATACATAGACTACAAAAACAAAGGTAAGAAATCTTGTTATATTGCTAATGAAGGACTAAGTGATGATGATTCTTTTGATAGTAATGAGGAAAAAAAAGATCTTTATGTTGCTATAAAAGATGATTCCGATGAAGAAGAACCTAGAGCCCTATTATCACAAGTAAGTAAGAATGAAACATGGATTATAGATAATGGTTGTTCACATCACATGACTGGTGACACACTTAAGTTTATTTCCTTGGAAAATCATGATGGAGGTTATGTTAGAAATGGTAATGATGCTCCATATCATGTGAAAGGAAAAGGATCTATAATTACACTGAATAACACAAGATGTGATGATGTCTATTGGGTTGAAGGATTAAAGTATAATATGTTGAGTGTTGCACAACTAAACAATACAGGTCACCGACTAAAATTTCAATATAGAAGGGTGAAAGTATTTGATGAGAAGAGCAATTTGATTGCTACTAGAGAACAATCTAAAGGTAGTCTATTTTATCTTGATACTTCTATGAAGAGTTTCCTATTTTATAAAGTTGAAGATGTTTGGTTATGACACAAAAGGCTTTGTCATGTTAATTTTGACAACTTAATCAAAGTGAGTAAGAAGAGTAGAGTAAGAGGATTACCGAGACTTGAAAAACCAGAGAATGCTATGTGTAGAGAATGTCAGACGGGTAAGATGATTAAATCTAGTTTTGCAAGAAAGACTTATGTTACACAAGGAATCTTGGATTTAGTTCATACTGATTTATGTGGACCAATGAGAACTCAAAGTTATTATGGAGATAGATATTTTATTTTATTTTATTTTATTTGTGGATGATTATTCTAGAATGATGTCTGTAATGTTTATAAAATAAAAATCTGATGAATTTCAAATGTTTAAGTGGTATAAGGCCTGAATTGAAAAATAAAATGGAAGACAGTTGAAATGTCTGAGATCCGATAGAGGAGGTGAGTTTACTTCTGATGAGTTTACATTGTTTTGTAATGAGAATGGGATCAAGAGATAGTTGTCAGCACCGAGAACACCACAACAAAATGGGATTGTTGAGAGAAGAAATAGGTCTATTGTTGATTGTTCTAGGACACTGATGATTGAAAAAGTAATTTCATAGAACTTCTGGAGGGAAGCTGTGAGTACTGCTGTTTATACATTGAACTGAGTACAAATGAAGAAAGGTACCAACAAGACAACTTATGAAATCTGGTATGATCACAAACCTAATGTTACTTACTTTAAAATTTTTGGGAGCAAATGCTATATTCTGAAAGATTCTAGAGAAGGAAAGTTTGATTCAAAATGAGAAGAAGGGATATTCTTAAGATATTATACAAGGAGTAAAGCTTACAAATGTTTGAACAAGGTTACTATCAAAATAGTGGAAATTGCAAATGTGAGAATTGATGAATTTGCAGAAAATAATGATGAAGATAGTAAGAAGGAACTTGATGATTATGAGAAGTTTGTATATGTACAACATGATGCCCCTGATACTTTACCGAGAGCACCTACCGAAGAGGAAGATGAACAAGGAGTTCCACAACCTAATGTTGATATTGAAGAACTGAGAGCTACCAAGCCTATTCTGGCTAAATATGTGAGAAGGCACCATTCCCCAAGAAAGGTTATTGGAAATAAGGATGTTGGAGTGATGAAAATAAGCAAGGTAAGAGACAATACATGTTTGATATCTACATTTGAGCCTAAGAGAGTTAAGGACACACTAGATAATGAATATTGGATGATAGCAATGAAAGAAGAGTATGATCAAATTGAGAAGAACAAGACATGGACATTAGTACCCAGGCCCAAAGACAAAAATGTTAAAGTGGTACTAAATGGATTTTCAAAAACAAACTGAACGAGGATGGAGAAGTTATCAAAAATAAAGCTAGATTGGTTTGCAAAGGTTATGAAAAAGAAGAAGGAATTGAATATGGAGATACTTTTTCACCTGTTGCTAGACTAGAAGGATTTAGAATACTTCTAGCATACGTTGGTTAAAAATGATTCAAAGTATATCAGATGGATGTTAAGTCTGCATTTCTTAATGGGATACTTGAAGAAGAAGTATACATTGAGAAACCTAAGGGATTTATTGAGAACACAAACAAGACCAAGGTATGTAAGTTACATAAAGCTTTATATGGATTGAAACAAGTACCCCGAGCATGGTATGAGAGATTGCACTTTTATCTAATCAAAATAGGATTTCAAAGAATGAGTGATAACAATAATGTTTACTTAAAATGTAACAGTGATAATAAAGTTTTGATTGTTGAAATTTTTGTTGATGATATTAGTTTTGGATGCAATGACACTTTAAGTAAAGGATTTGTTGATGAAATGAGAAAAGAGTTTGAGATGTCAATGATTGGAGAGATGAAGTTCTTTCTAGGTCTACAAATACAACAAGTACTAAAGGAATCTATATTACACAAACCAAGTACATCAAAGAGATTCTTAAAAATTTTGGTATGGAAGATTCCAAACTTGTTGGAACACCAATGGTTACTGGATGTAAATTATCTAAAGAGGATGAAACACAAGAGGAGGATAATACTCTTTACCGATCCATGATTGGTAAATTGCAGTATGTTGTTCACAACATGTACCTGATAGAGCACTTGATGTTGGAATTGTTTCAAGATTTTCTTCTAATTCGAAGGAAAGACATATGTCTACAGTAAAAAGAATTTTGAGATACCTGAAAGGAACCTAAGAGTTTGGACTATTATACAAAAATGGAGGTACTTTTGATCTGCAAGTATACACTGATGCAGATTGGGCTGGAAATGTTGATGACAGAAAAATTACTAGTGGAGGCGCATTCTTTCTAGGTGAAAGCTTGGTTACATGGATGAGAAAGAAACAAAGTTGTATTCATAGTCTACTGTCAAGGCTGAATATGTTGTTGTTTCTATGAATTGTGCAAACATAGTATGGATTAAGAAATTACTTGAAGGTATGCAATAAGAGATCACAAATCCGGTTACTATTTTTTGTGATAATACAAGTGCTATTAATATATCAAAGAACCCGATTATGCATTAAAAGACGAAACACATTTCTATCAAGTATCACTACTTGAGAGAACAAGTTAAAGAGAAGAATGTGAAATTGGATTATGTAAATTCAAAGAAACAATTGGCTGATATCTTTACAAAGCCACTACCTAAAGATGCTTTTGAGTATCTAAGAGGTAAATTAGAGGTTCTTCCCCTATCTGATATTTCTTAAAGAGCATGAGGCATGGTGCATCAATTCTATATTTCATTAGAATATCTATTTTTGAATTGATGTTAGTATGACACACTTTAGGTGATTCCTGAAGTTGTCAAAAGATTTTTGTATTTAATGTTTTATGAGTACATGTCTGGTATAATCCACTACTGGAACAAGTTTTCAGGAGTATGAATTTTTGGCATTGTTGTCAAAGAGGGAGAGAATGAATTGATGACATTTGTCTAAAAAGAGATATATAGGGAGAAGAATGAATTGCTAATATTTACTCATGAAGGAGATTCAAAATGTATGTTATACAAATAAAAAGATTTATCCAAGAGGGAGATTCAGATCAGAGATCAAAGTGGAAACAAAAATATCAACTCAGAGGGAGTACAATTATGTATTTGAGAGCTGCCATCATCAATTGCTATAACACTGTTATAGTGGTTGTCATCAATGCCAAAGAGGGAGATTGTTGATTAACTGATGAATATCTGATGGAGATGATGAAGACCGAGTGATATCAAGTATCATGATTGTAGAAATGGTTATATCAGTTGTTGTTTTGTCATTGATGTCAAGCAATTGATTAATTGATTTTTATCATGTTACCATATCTTAAGAGGAGAAGTTAAATGGGTGAAAAATACAGATCAGACAATGATGAAGTAATAATGACATAGTTGTTTTCTACTATATATTTGATGTTATCAAATCGGTGCATTTGATTGATCAAGTCGGGAACTACAATGAATTAATGTTATGACTGAAAGAGTTACTTTACTGAGCTAGAATGAGTCTATTGGTAGAATGTTACGTGAGTTGGTTACAGTTACCGAGCACCAAGCACCAAAGATGAGTTAGACACTGAGCAGTGAATGAAGTCAGTTATCGAGTTGCAAAGCAAGTTTTACTGAGTATAGTATATTGATATTAAATGATGATGAAATCAAATTTAATGCAAAGTGATGATAAGATGGATGAGGAAATGGATTAAATGAAGTTTGTTACAAGATTGACAAATGAGAAAATTCAATAAGAAGATCTAAGGCTAAGATCAAGCGGTTAAACAAAATTATGAAAGTTCCAAGAAAAGTTACAAGTTCTGAGGTAAAAGTGAAATGGTTTACCGAGTTGAGAAAAATGAAGAAGATGATCGAACGACTGAGTGCAAATGAAGGAAAATTTATGTAAGGAGATTAAGAGGAAAAGTATGTCTATATAAGGAATGATAATCACATAGAGTGTGGGGCTACTAGCGAATTGAATAGAGAAGAATGAGAAGCTGAAGAATGTCATTTACTGAGCAAAACAGAGAAAGACAATTTGAATAATCTATAGTCTGAGAAAGAGATAAATGGAGTATGTGATGTCAGTATTCAATTGAGCATAAAGGATCTAATACAAGCAAAGGTAGTTTCTATATTTACAGATCAAAGTTTAATGTTCCTTATTAATATTTTTAACAGAGAAATCTCTTAAATGAGTGAATTTAACAATCCTATTTGTAAAACCTAGACTTAGGTGACAATCCAAAAGAGTGTTTAAAGACCTCTAACAAGGCCACTCCTAATAGGGTGAAGATCTTAATAGATCTGAGGTAAATCCCCTAATAGGGTCACATTTAGCAAATGTGTTTGTAATATTTAACATGATAAGTTCTTAACCGGGCGTACTTCAGAAGGGTACATTTTTTTTTATTGTGGGTTACAATTCCCACAAAGGTTTTTCCCAAATTGGGGTTTCTCGTTAAATCCAGTGGCAATGAGTTAAATCATGTGTCAAGCGAGTTATATATGATTTTGCTAAATTTGAATGATTGATTTACATATATGAGATGTATTACTGCTTATGTTATTGAGTTATTTAGTGAATTGGTTGTTTATTATGTTCAGTATTACCAAGTGAATCAATGAGTTCAGTTTTAATTGATTAAGTTTTTATTTGTCTGATTCACCCCCCCTCTCAGTGGGACCAACAATCAGATCTAGGAGTAAGTAGGTGGAACATGATGACAGGGGAACAAAATTATTATTTAATCTCCTCAAACATAAAGAGGCCAAGATCATAATTAAGGAGATATGGGAAGATGGAATTAAGATGGAAGAGCAACAAAATATCCTCCAGGCCTTTGCACATTTTTACAAGAAAATTTTCACCTCAGAGGATAATGGGGACAAGATGACAGAGGCTAGAAGCAAGATGAGGCATGTAGTTCCTACTGGAGTCGGTCAAGAAGATTCAAAACTGCTCAGAAATCCTATCAAACTAGAGGAAATTAGTAGTTCTATAAAACAAATGGCACTAGATAAGGCCCTTGGACCCGATGACCTGCCTATAGAGTTTTATAGGAAGAATTTGGATTGGATTGGGCATGATCTGCTAGAAGTATATGAGGAATACTTTATAGAAGGTACCCTAGGAAGAGAGATTTAATAGTGGGCTTATTAAGCTGATCCCTAAGGAGGGTGACAAGTCCTTGATTAAGAATTAGTGACTATCACCCTTCTTAATGTCTCATACAAAATATTGGCCAAGACCTTGGCTACTAGACTCAAAGAGATTTTCCCCAAGATTATAAACTACAATCAAACTGGCTTTGTTAAGGGAAGGTACTTTCAAGAGAATTTGATAACATGCTCGAAAACCATGGATTGGGATAAAGAAACCAACCAACAAGAAGGTATGTTTATTTTAGACTATGAGAAAGCCCATGACATAATAAAGTGTGACTTCATATATTTGATGATGGAGGCACTTGGCTTTCCAAGGGAATTTGTGAGAATGGTTCAAACCTTCATGAATGATGCCATGGCTAGAGTAGAAGTCAATGGTGTTAGATCAGACAGTTTTGAACTAACTAGATCAATTAGGCAAGGCTACCCTCTTGCTCCAACCCTTTTTGTATTAGCAGTGGATGCACTAAGCTATCTGATCTTAGCGGATAGGTCCCTTCCAAGAATTAAAGGAATACAGATCCCATAAAATAGAGAAGTTACAAATATACATTTTGTTGATGATACAACATTGATATTGCGGCTGGAGGTTGAGAATCTGGATAATTTTATGAATAAGATTGAATGGTTTTGTACAACCTTGGGTAGTATGATATTTATGGATAAGTCTATTTGTCTAGGATGGACAAAGGATCCCCCAACATGGCTCTCCCAATGGAAATTTAGATGGGAGGGGCCGAAATTCCAACTCAAATACTTGGGCATTCCCTTCTCCATAAACCCAAATATGAAAACCATGTGGGAATGAGTTCATCAGAGAGTTGAAAAGAAGCTAAACAAATGGGATAGTCAATACTTATCTATGGCAGGTAGAGTGTAGGTGTGTCAAAAGATTCTCTCCTCCTCGATAGTCTATTACTACTCAGCTTGGTTGTTCTATCACTACCAATATAACACCCTCCAAAGAATCGTAAGAAATTATCTCTCATTTGATGGTAGAGGAAATAAGAAAGGACATGCAGTAAGATGGGAATGGTGTAGCAGTGAGAATAAATATGGTGGATTAGGGTTGAAATACCTATGACTACGAGGAATTTCTGTTGCTTCCAAATGGGTTGCTAAAGACATGGAGGGAGATGCACCATGGAAAATGTTGACAAGGAATAATTTACTAAGAGGATATCCTAAGAATGGAAAGAGATGGAAGAATCTATCACTTAATGACATCCTTGTAGGAGAAGTGGAACTTAAAGTGCAAGGATCAATAGTCTTCAAATAAATTTGGAAAGGATGGGACTATGTCAGGAAATGCATCACAAAAAATAAGGTGATTCACTACAATGACATGATATGTGGCAATAGATCTATATGGTGGAACTTAAAGTACAAGGACAAACCTCTTGTACTAATTCAAGGGTTCTCAACAACACTGTGGCATGAAAAAGGAATATCCTATTTAGCTGACGTTATTCAAGATGAAGCATTGGTTGGCTGGGATAAATTGAAGCTGAGATTTAATATTCCCACTTCCCAATATAGAACATTCTCTATATTGAAAGATACATGTAGAGAAATCAGTCTTCCTAAAGATTGTTATGTGGATAGCAACTATCATCTCTATTATAAATGGGCTAATGGTACCTCCCTACCCAAGATCAAATAGAAGAAGCTATATTCTCTCCTTGCTAATGATCCTTCAATCTTCTCCCATGTGAACACCTGTTGGAACCTCTATCTTGAACCCGGAGAATGGAACACAATCTTTTGCAATATGTGGTCTTCCCTTGTTGAACCCAAAATCAAATGCTTCCTATGGAGGCTTCTCCTACATAGGTTACCTTTTAAGCTCCCTAGTGGCAACTCATCTATATGCAGCTTCTGTAATCTCCTTGAATCTATAATCCATGTTTTCTTTAACTACCCTTTTACTAAAGAGATCTGGAGCATCTTTGGATTTTATGGAAATAATAGTCTCTCCTTCCTTGAGATCATATCTAGTAACATCAAAGGCCTTAAGCAAAATTTCAACAATTTTTTTTCCCTTCTCTCTGCTTTAATCATGTGGCACATATAGAAGTTAAGAAATGATAATGTATTTCGTGGTCTTTCCAGAAACCTTACTGAGTCTCTGAGGATGCTCATATTTCATAGAATTAATGTACACGCTACAGTCATCATAAAAATAAGGAAGAAGAATTTGGAGGACTTGTTTATAGATGGAATGGAGAGAATTGGCTCATGGGAAGTATCTCATGGCTTCACATGGATACGGAAGGATCAGGAGCTCTCCCCATATGAGATGACTCTTCATGACTTTATGGATGAAGTTACAAATTAAAAAAAATGAAGAGAGGCAGGAAAGGGATCAAGGAATCAGAGATGTTCTACTGGCTGCCATTTCAGGAGCAAACATCCCCATAATAGTGATACTGAGACACCCTTATGAGCAACATATAAATGAAGATAGAGTGATTATATGGATGGAACGCCAACATGGATGGATGGCTTGGGTCCCTCGTAGAGAGGATGATATACTATGACAGTTTATATGTAGAGACGGTCCTTTTTTGACTATTTTTTATCAGTTCATTATATGTTATAGCTGATAGGTGCTCCATTTAGACACATATATCCCAAAAATTTATAGATCAGTTGTTAGGTGTTGGTATATATATATATGTAGGTAATTTTTTTGGTTATGTAAAGGTTATAACATATATATCTAGGTATTGGAACTATTGGTAGTAATACAACGCCTGATGTAATGAGTTTTGGTATGGCAACATATAACTTTAATATAAAAAAAACCAGAGCAATATCACTTTGGAAATTACAAAAATTGCCATTCATATGACCTACCTTTAGAGACATAGTACCAAGCTACATCCAATTTAACAAAACATAAATATAAAGGTAATTTTAACAAAAAAGAGCCTTAAACAACAAAGAGAGAACACTATTTTTTCTCATTCGTAGGCTTGAGAGGACCATTGATTCAATATTCTTCTGGATCAAACTTTGGAGTCTTTGTCTCCTTCATAGTTATATTCTTAGCCCTTTGCACCATCTCCCATTCCATGAGAAAGTCATTAAGAATATACCAACCTATTTAGGCTCATTCTTGTTGTTGTGCACACTCCAAATGATGAACACGCAAGCTAATGACTCATTTCCTCTAGTTTGTAGCCAATCTATGTAGCAAGTCTAAAAGACCTAACTAGGTAATGTCATTGGAAACAAGGAATTTATACCATTAAACCATTCATTCCTTACACATTCATTTATCACCCATTCCACCTCTTCCTTTTTACCCAATTCTAAACCCCAAGCAAAACAAATGCATGTGATGTCCACATTGGACCTATATCTATACTTTGTTTCACCTAGAAAGTTGTCGATAATCTACAAGAAAATGGGCTCCTCGAGTTTGAAAATGTTTCTCAAGCACTTATCATAAATTCTCCCAATGATTGACAATTATTGTTTCTGTATGCGGAGGGTGAAACCCACCTCTATTTTCACTTTTGCAAACCTCACAAAACCCCACTGTTCTTCATTGATATCACCACCTCACTACACCATGCTTTATTTGTTCTCAACTAAAGGCAAGTTTTGGAAAAATAAATTACACCTTTCTCATAAAAATGTTGAAGCCTATGGTCACCACATCAAAACTAGTACCATGTCGTGTCATAATGCTATCTTGTCAACGACAACATATGTCTAGTTTATCTGAACCTCAAGATTTAAATTTCTAAAATCATCCTATAATTCCTCCATAAAATTCACATTAAATGTCATTGCCACTTTTAATATTATTAGATAAATAAATAAAATGAATCTATAGCCAATGGTGATACATGAGCCACATTAGAATTACAAAAACCTAGGCACTAAGAGAGCTTCCTAATAGTTAGAAAATATGCTTTGTAGAAGTTTCTCAAATAGCAATTTAGTAAAGATTCATTACAATCCATATGTGGAACTTCTCTTGACCGGTTTAGGGATTTTTGTCCACTAACTAACTATGAAAATTAGGGGGTTTCTACCTAGGTCAATGAGTTTGACTCAAAAACTACATAGTTGAATCCTGATAGCAATATCACAGGGTTTCTACTCTCCAGTCTCTAACAATAGATGGATAAAGTGTCTAGTCTACTTGAGTAAAATTAATGGATGAACAATATATGCATCACAATCCTAAGTTTTAATTTTAATATGTAAACTTCAATTTATTTTCTTTTTCAACAAAAATAAACCTATACAAAAACATTTTTTTGATGTCATTTTGAAATTGTAAACTTTATTACATAATAGTTATGACCGCATAAGTTGGTCAATCACAACATGAAATGAGAAATGTGTTTTCAATCCATCATGGAATTTTATTGGAAAATATGACATTATAGAGACCACACTAGGCATAATTGACCTTTTATTCAACAATTCATTTAGTCACATCCTTAATTCTTGCAAATTAATCACACCCATCTAGTAAGGAGCTTTGGAAATAGATGTAGCTCATGGTAGGATTTTCAATCAATCCATAGTTTTGAGAAATCAAATTCTCTTTTAGGAAGCCTCCTTGTTAAATATTTAGTTAATACATCAATGTATTCTTGTAGCAAATAATGATCATAGTTTTTTGTTTTCTCTTTGATTCTCATATCTCTAGTTTGCACACAAAATAGTTGACAACCTCTTTTATTTTCCCTTTGTAGTTAATTAATAGTGATTATCTTCAACTTTCCTTGCTTAGGGATACCATGAAGCATGACTAAAAATTATTAATTATCAAGATAGAATAAATTTTCGTTCATGCAATGAACTTGAACTTTGTGTTTGTTGTCCCCAATTTTGCATTCACAAAATTGAACAACCCTATGAAATTTTCCTATGAATTCATAGGTGTTCCCTCTAAGTTTTGGTACTTTGAATAGTGCATTATGAAGGTGATTCGTTATCCTAGAATAGTCCTAAATTTCACACTTTTCTATGTATTCTTTTTGAAGGTTTCGTCAAGATAATCACCATATTGCTTGTTGAAATGAGTTTTTCTTCTCTTCTAGCAAGCACTTGATTTTTGGAAACCTTCAAGTCTTTTCTTCATTTTTCTTGGTTTTGCGTTTAGTTTTTAGGCTTGATTTTTCCCTAGGATTACAACATTTTTAATTCTGCTCATTTTTTAGCTACTTAGGCGTCAATCAGAGTTGTCTAGCTCAAGTTATTAAGATTTTAAGCGTGCTCCAGGTGGGGTTTTCTGCTTGATTGCATGTCTTTGTTAAAATCCTTCAAAAGTGAATTTTTTTTGCTAATTGCACAAAATAAAAATGTCATTTACATGTAAAGTGGGTTTACAACCCCACTTTAAAATTTCACAACACTCTGAGAAGTTATACTTATAGTTTTTAATGGTTTAAATATGTAATGGTAGACTTTTTAAGTCCTTCTACATATTATATTATTATTCCTATAAGTTACATATAAATATTATGTTTTAAATGCAATTAGGTGGGGTTTTTATTTACCATTGCATGTCATCATAGTGCAAAACATTTTTAAAACTCCATTATCAATATATTCTAAATCCCAAATGCATAAAGGTGGGCTTTTTAAATGCAAAAACATGTAACTTAACATGTGTAAGTGGGGTTTTGAGATGCGTTTACATATAAGAAGTTTGTTATAAAGGCTTTATAGTGGCAAATTCCAACTCATTTACACATGCATTTATATATGAAAAGCACATTTTTAATAACTTAAAGACATAGTGGCGAATTTTGGATGAAATACATATGTGTTTAACTCCTAAAAACATATGATCTTAAGGTCAAAAAGTTCATCATTACTCATCTTGGACTTGGGTGGCGATTGACAAACTCAAGCATATGCATATGGGTTTGAAAAACCCATTTTTATTCCCTTCTTCACGCGTCTCTCTCTCTCTCTCTCTCTCTCTCTCTCTCTCTCTCTCTCTCTCTCTCTCTCTCTCTCTCCTTTGGGTGGAATTTTTACATGCATTTGCATGCTTCCAAGCACATGCAAACACTAAAAAACAACCCGTCCAAAGGCATTTTTTTTACTGAAAATGACTCATTAAAGAAAGATTTGTGCATTAAATCTCAAACTTTTTGCAATGAGGAAGAATTCTACATCAAGAAACTTCCTTTCCATATTTTTCCTCATCTAGTTCAAGTTTCATTTGATGCCCTAGGCACCATTTTTGGTTTCCATTACATATTCACTTGATTTGGTCAATGTTGTTAATATACTTGTGCATTTTGTTTCTCCATCATTCAACACTTGGAAACCAACAAATCTTGACTCCAAAATACATTCATTTCAAGAGGATTGAGTCAAGATTCAAAGTATATATAATCCTCTTCTTGCAATATTTTCTAAATCCAAAAATCTCTTGGATTTGATTCAGATTTTGCTCAAGGATTTGTAAAGATTTCTTCTCTTGTTTTTGGTGAAAGGAGGTAAGTTTTCTTGTATTTTTTTAGGGCATTTCTTGTATATATTTTTGTTTTTAATATGAATGCAAATCCTTCATTTTATTTCCAGATTTGTATGCTTTTTAGTTTTGATTTTGATCCTTCTACTTCTGTCTAAATTTCTCCAAGTTGCATATGCAAGAAGTTCTTCATACTTGCATATGCAATCGAGATTAAAAACCCCGTTCTAAATGTCAAATTAGTTCAAAAAAGTGTTGTCTTTCCCAGCATGCAATGCATGCCAAAAAAACCCACCTTTTTCATCATATCCATGCTTATATAAGAATGACTTGTAATTGTTAGGATTAAAAGACATAAATCTAACAGGTACATGCAAATATAGCTAATACAAAAAAGAAATAAAACACACAAAAGAAACAAATATTTAACGTGGTTCACCCAAATCCTTGGCTACGTCCACCAAACAAAGAGTACAATATTATATTCCAGTAAATCATCCTAATTACAATCTTCAATCCCTTCCAACTCAATCCTGCTGCAAGAAGGTACAAAAAACATATATAAAATCCTTAACCCCAGGCCCTTTTAACAAGAATTATGTTGGTTAAAAATTAGGGTTAGAATATGTCGATTAATAAAGAAAGAATAACTCATGGCACCTTGACCTCATCTTGGGGGCACTGCCACCAAACCCCCATAGAAAAAACTAGGGGGAAATGGTGCAGGAGCACCTAGGTAGGGCTAGAAAGGAACCTAGGGATTCTATTTTGTTTTTGTCTTGTAGTGGTCCTAGCCAAACCACTAGTGCAATAAGGGGACTAAACAAGTCCTAGTGTGAAGTGTGTGAGTTTAGGATGCCTTAAATAGGTCCTTAGTGACCTTATTTGTAAGATTGCCCATATTAGGTCAAATAGGGTGTTTTATGCATTTTGATGTCAAATTGGACAAGCAAGGGACTTGAGGTTCTATTTCAATGTTCTAACACCTTAGATAATCATTTTGTTAAGTTTGGTGAACTTACGACCCAGTTTGGATAGCAAATCCAAAAAGATGTAAAAGTTGTCAATGTTGTCATTGACAACATTGACAACATTTGTTGCATAATTGCAACTTCGAGAAATTGGTTTCATAACTGTCTAAAAATTTTGATTTTGTGTCTTGATCAACTACTTAAGGCCATCCTTGACCTTTTGAAAGTGTTGGCTTATTTTTGTAAGTGTGTGTACGGACTGAGTAATAGCAAGAACAATCACAATTAGTGTTTTTTTGAGCAATTGGCATTTTAATGGATTGAATTGAATACTACAATCCATGGAAGTGTTAGAGTAGGTGTTTTAAATTTTTTTTTTGGTGTTGGATTTCAATTTTGTAAGCTTCTTGTTAGTCTTGTAAATTAATTTGTTTTCTGTCCAGTCGTTGGTCTGAACCAAGCAACTGGTCAAGATGGGGTCATAGACCCTCTTCTCACCGTCGAATCTACATGGGCCTTTGGGATTAGGGATATGACTCCATGTATATATTTTACAGTGAAGGAGGGGCCCTGTAAAGCATGGGAGCTATTTTTAATGTGATTCCCTAGGTGAGCCAGAGTTGCATGGCTAGGGATCACAAACAATTGCAGAGCTAATGGAAGGGATTGAAAGAATTCATTGCTTTAATCAGTGATTATGGAGAGGTAGTGTGGTGTGTGGAGGAGCCCCAACTCAAAGGTTAAGATTGGGTGAGGATTTTAGTGTGCCAAGAACAAGTTCTTTTGTGCAGACAGACTTAATGCTTAGAAACCCTAATTTTTAGGCATGATTATAGGAGTCACTGTACGGTCACTTTTGGGAAACAAGACCTAGAAAATATTTAGTATCTTGATAAAGGGTATTTGTATCCATTTCTAGTTTTTCAACTTGTTAAGGATTTTTACAATTTATTGCAGAAAAAGAGCCTAATTAGGCCTAATGCTTGTAGCCCTATTTTGGGTGAATTTGGCTTTGTTCTTGAAACTCGTTTAGGGTTTTAGTGAAAAAGGAGCTTGTGGACATTGGAGTGGATACAATTAACAATATAGGAGACTACCTCTCCATATTGAAGAGCTTTGGATCCATTTGGATCATTTTGTGAAGAAGGGCCAGAAGAGCACTATGGCTAGGTGTTGAAGCAGTTTGGTTTTCTTGTTGGTGTACTCAAGCTGAAATTGAGTGGGATCTTGAGAGAGGGATCCTTGAAGGTTAGGGTTAGTGAATAACCCTACTTAAAGGCTAGAGAAGAGGCCTATGGAAGACCCTAGTTGAAGATAGGGTAGGAGAGCAAGGCTTGTTGTTACATCAGGAAACCACATCGATAAAAGGGGAAAAATAACCTTCGAGTCTGATTAGGCTCCATATAAAAACAATAATGGGACATAAAATCCCACTTATGAGTAAATGAGCTAAGTTTCCCAATATGCAGAGCGAATAAAGAAGCCCACCTTCATGTTTTTTTCCATGGATTTTCATGATTTGCAAACTTTTCCTAAAACCCAACCTCGTATATTGAATACTTATCCATGTATATATACACCTTCCATACTCATTTTATCATTTTAAAGCTTGTTGTTAGCATATGCACTGCTTTAAATTCAAATGGATTGTGGGAATATGATCGATTTAATATGCATTGCTCCTAGAAAAAACCCATTTTTGGTTTTCTCTCCATTTTAAAGAGTTGATTTTGCCTAAAATCCTTCACCCTTTGTGCTCAAAGGGATTATACTCATATCCTATACACATATTCTTCCAGATCTGCAAATTTCTAGCTTGAAAGACCATGTTATGGCTTCTTTTTGTAACTACAAAATAACAATATGATGCAACCATGTACAAGGAAAAGGATGAGCGATGAAATGATTAGAGCATGGAATGCTTTCAAGATAGAGATGTAAAGAAACAAAGACGTCGTCCCAGTAATCACCAATCAAGGATGCAAATGCGGTTCCTGTCCAAGATGTTTTTATTAAACTTGGACACAACACCCACAAAGCATCCTATAGAAGCATGAGGACCAATAAAGGATGATGTCATAGATGTCGTGTCTTGTCAGACACTTAGAAAATTTTTGTCATGTATTTGTAATTTGTATTTGACAGATTACATGCAATGTAAAAATAAGATATAATTACATGTGATAGTATCACATACAACCCTGTTTCATGTAATCATGTCGCAAGTGCTTTAAGCCTTGTAGCATTGAATAAGTCAAAGTTCGTTAGTTAGTTAGAGAGTAAGTCAAAGTGGTTAAGGGTTTTCCTCTTCTTTCTCCACCTTTCTCTCCACTATTTTCCTTTATAAAGGAGGGTGTTCATTGTAAATGATCATCTTTGGTGTGTGCAAGAAAGCTATAATTGAACATCTTGTATTGTGAAAACTTTGAGTTTCATTGTGCAAATTTATTGAATTGGATAGAAGGAACAAGATTCAAAAACTTTGTGTTGTCAATCTGGAAAATAATGAGTGTATTCTTAAGTTGCATTTGTTGATCCTTTCTCAAATCAATTGATAGTTATTTTGTGTGTATCATTTGAGTGCTTTAATTCATGAGTTTTGAAGACTTTGTGCTTTACGAATATGGATTAATATAGATAGAAATGGTTGTAATAACTTAAAGCTAAAGACTTTGAGCTTCAGTGATAAATATTTTTGTTAAGAAAGCGGATATTTGGTGAAAGACTTTGTGCTTTCCTGGCTATTCTATTTTCAGAATCATCTTTTGAAGTAAGTACAAGAGACTTTGTGTTCCTATATTTGTTTCAATTTATTATAAGAAAATTGTTGTCTTAAGTGCTGTTCTTACGACAACCCTTAAGCTACTGATATTATCGTAGCAATATGAATTGTTTGTATTTTAGTTTAGTTTTCGTTGAAGCCACCTACGGTAAGAATATATCCTCCCCTATTGCTGAGAGGAGAAAGAAATTTCACACATTGCTATCTAAAGTTCCAATTTTGCCAAGTTATAGTCTTAGTTACTTGCAAAACTTTTAGCCAACAATGTTGTTACAATGAATCCATCTCATTGACAACATCATATGATCCCAAGGACACAACCCACAAATTAGCCTTTGTAGAAAATACACCTAAACTATTCATCTCTAGTTGTTATATCCTTTGAAAAATGAGATACATTTTTCTCATGCTCAACTTTACCTTTTTCCATTCTCTTAGAATTCGAATTAATATTAAGCAAACTTTTGTTTTATTTTAGGAGAAAAAAAACTATTTGTGGCATCATAATCAATCATGATTGAAATTGGTTTATCATAATTCTTACCTTAACATTCAACTACTAATTCAACTCCAAATTTACTACAACATATTTTTTATGATTTGATCCTTAATCTTCCTTGGTTCTAGATAATTTATAGCTAAGTGTTGTTTTGCTTGAATTTTGACATCCACCAATAGATCCCTTGGTATAACCTAGAATACTATTAACCCCCTTTATAGCATTTTTTTCTAGATAGAATAAATGATAACAATCGAAGACAAGAGACTAGTCATGTTCACAGTATGGATCACCTTCTAAAAACTCAACTTGTATTAATTTCTTTAGTTTTCTCATCATTCATATAGTCAAAGTAGTAAAGAAGACTTAAGAATTTGGTTTCACACTTTCCCACTAAGCTATTCCTCTATTGCAATAATTTAGTTAGAATTCATTTTTTTTAATTATAATCAATAAATATATTTCATGATACTAATTTTTAATTAATTTACATGCTAACTCTTTTAAGTACATGTTTTTTTTAAAAAGTATTTACATACTTCCACCACAAATAAACTTTCTCATCGATCCTCAGGCATATCGCTTAGGCTTCAACCTTTAAATTTAAGAGCATCCAAATCTCTTGGAACATTGGGCAACCATATGACCTACATTATAACACCTATGACATCGAAAGGGAATACCTTCATAGTCCACCAAGTAGTTCCAACATTTACTAGAAAATTGAAGGGAAATCTCTGCAGGCAAATATTGTGTGATGTCCATTTCAACCAAGATCCGAGCATAGGTTGTGTGAAGGTTCTTTGAGGACCCTTCATGAACACCCAAAAATTTCCCCATGGAGTTTCCAATCGCCTCAAAACAAGAGTCAAACCAAAATGCAATAGTAAGTTTGGGAGTCTTACCTAGATCAGAACTGCATAAAAAGAATAAGTGTTTGGGTCAAAGGAGGGATGCCACAATTTCAACATCAAAAGGTGCTCTTCAAATTCCCATTGGTGATAGCAGAGAATAGTTTGTCAGTCCTAGATATCTTCAAAGACCACCACAAAAAAACCCCTTGCACATGGATAGATTTGAATGTCATCCTTTAGAACAGACTTCCAAGTGTTTTAAATCCATTGATGAAGTTGCGAAAAGCTTGTCCAGAAACCTTTGATCTGTCGATCAGACTGTGCTTTGCAAAGTAGTCTTCATTTTCTACTACCTTAAGAGAAATCTCCTCTCCCAACACCACCTTGAGGGGGGAAGAAAAATGCAGTGGCAAGGATGGGTCTTTACTTCATTCCCTTTCAGTCATGGAGGACCTGCTCACCAACCTAAAAAAAGAAACACTCCTAGATTTGAGCACTATCTTGCAAACCCTAATTCCACCGTCGCAAAAGGTGACACCATCGTTTGTGTTTCCGTTTAAAATTAGAGCGCAAAACCCCTTGCATTAGTATGCCCAACCCTATTGTCATATGTCCTTCCCATGCTAAAATCATATCCCCTACAACCACTACCATTGGTCCTAGAAACATCCACATTATCTCCTGATCGCACCTTGTAAATACTTGAAATGGAGGCATGTATCAACCCAGAGGAAGCCCGAGAAGGTTGTCTTAGAAAGGAGCTCGCGAGATTCACATTCTCGAAACCCTAGCATTTGTGGCGACAAAAGATTGAAAGCTTCGTGCAGTGACATTAGAAGCATATATGATATCTCAACGATTTTATTTTAATATACTAATATATAAACAAATATATAATTTCACATAATATATATATTATATTATATTTACAAATAATCTAATATACTAAACTAATCAATATTCAAATAAATACATAAATTTTGTATAATATAATTAAACAACAAATACTGATAATTTTTTTGTTAAATCAAATAATTTTATAAAAAATAAAATAAGAATATTAATAATTAAGAGATGTGTAACATGGGGAAAAAATAAAATATAACTTATCAATAGTATATTAATAACTTTATGATAATAATTTTATTTTACGGGTCAAATTTGTTGAGAAATTAGACTCATTTTTTTCTTAGTAATAAGATTAAACTCTATATTATAAACTACCATAAATAATTTGTTTTATGAATGAAGAATTTTTATGTTTTCAGTCTAAGGGACCACAAAACACATCATAAGAATTTTATAAAATTAATTTTGATTATTTAACTATTAAACTAAATAATATTATAATATAATTCATCATATTTAATTATATTTAGTAAATAATATTATAATAAAATTTATTATATTTATTCAATTTATAATACTAACTATCTTTAAAAAAAAATACAGAGATATCAAAAATTTTCATAGAAAATAGCTAAGCATATTCACTCTCATATATCATATCTCTAAATATCTTTTAAATAAATATAGAGATCTATACGATTATACTTTCAAGTTAAAAATGCACTTAAGGGGGGATTTGCTACGATTAGTATTACTTAATCAACACTTTCTCAACATCACCATAATATGATTCTCCATCTATAAGAAAGCCGACGTTGCTGATTGTATCTTCTCTCCGCTGGCACCAAAAATGGCAAAGATTACAGAAATTTCATTCGATTCTGAAACGATTTTTAACATTTTCTAAAACAAGCGAGTCGAGTGAACGTGTTGAGGATTTTTCCCTTTTCTCTTTATAAATGCGTCTGCAGGCAAAGTAAGCAAAGAAAATTCTTTGCAGGCAACTAGAGCGCACTTGAAAGAAAGAGTTCCAATTTTATATTGAGAAAAGTAGTTTAGTTTGAGGAATCTTAATTCATCTTTACTTGGTGGGATTCATCTTGAACATTATATAATTATGTTTGAGGAATCTCAAGTTACAACAAGCTGCATTCCTCTGCATTGAATTATCAACTTCTCTACAAATTCAGAGAGGTACGCTGTATATTCTTTCGCTCATTCTGAATTGGTCTGGAAGATGTGGCCGATGGCATTTCAATTTTGTTCAGCATCTACTCATTTTGATTTTATGCAAACTTGATTTTGTATCTTTCTTTACAAATTTTTGAGATCCCGCTTTTATTGTACAAGCTGTTTTACTTGGATCACTGCTCTCTGTTTTTTAGGGTCGGGATTTTTCTTGGATCACATGAACATAAAAAACCATTGCTAGGAGAATGATAAAACTGTTGGAAGCTTTTAAAGGGCCGCTTGAGTATTATTTTTTATTTTGCGTATAAATGTACTTATTTCTCTCAAGATATGGGTAAATGTGCATTACCTTTTTATTTGTTTGTACTCTGTATATTTTAAGAGTCAATACACAGATTTAGAAACCATGTCGCAGGTTTTGTATTCAACCAAATTCAGCCGGGGCTTGCACCCAGTCTCCTCTAAATGTGTACAGGCATCAATGCCACCGCATTAACATAGAGAGCAATGTGCACCCGAGCTTTTAACTTTGGTCACCGCCATGCCATATTTGTGTGCCCATTTGAATTTGTGATAATTGTAGTTATGTTTCTCAGTTGGGAGTTGACGGGGAATACCCTTCATATATGACGGCCTATGTGTTGAACCCTTACAAACACAGGCTAGCCAGCACTAAACACCTGAAGCAGTCCCAGAAGAGTCGCCTTAGATTGTTATGTCTATTTGTTGCCAGGCTTATGATTTGGATTTCTAACTGCTTTTCTTAGTTTTCTATGAAGAATAATTAGTTGGGTTATCTACAAATTTGAAAGGTTTTCTTGCTATATTCTCTAGTTTATAGCTTCCTTTTTAGCTTTGGGCTTGCAACATAAACTCTAAATTGTTCAGGGTATTCCATTCTCTTTTCAGCACATGGAAGTTGTTGAAAATATTTTTATCTGCATGCGATGTTTGGGACTTGAAACTGCTTCCAGGCAACCTGTTCAGTCTGTCCTATTATCTGTTGGGAATAGCAGGAAACTATGTGATCTTTTAGACAATTTCCTTTTAAACACTGTCTAAATATTTTTGCATATTCAATCTACCGGACAACAATTCAGTTTTCTCAGTTTGGCCAGGATTTCTAAAATATATTTATATGGTCAACTATGTAACAAGTTTGGGTTTGAATTGAGAACTTGTCATCTGGATGATTCATTCCTATGTAGATCAGTGGTTAAGTCTATTGTGAATTACATAATGAATTATCAGTTTGGATTTTTTGTCACCTTAATATATCTTATATGCTAAGATCAGTTGGGTTAACTGTGCTTGAGGTTAAAGTATTTGCAAACAAAAAACAGAGTATATAAAGATGTATAGTTCATGTATACTGGAAATAAATACATACCTTGCTTCCATTTTCTCAGAAATTGTCTCAATATAGCATTCTGCTTGAAGTTGGCCAAACATGGATAGGACATTGATCTCTGTATTGAGTTGTGGAACCTTTCTTTATGATCCTAGATCTATGGCTGATAAATTTGCATTACTGACAAAAGGTTTTTTGTTTTTGCCATTTGTGGGTTGTTATTCCATCATTGGTGTGGAAATAGCAACTTAGTTCCTTTCGGCATCTCACCACCATAATGGGGAAAACCATAGGGGTATACTTCAATTCTCTTTTGACACTCTCTGTGAGCACTTGAGTGTTTTAGCATAAATTGTCATTGCTTTCAAATTCTTGTCATCTGGATATAGTTTGTTGGGTTTTATCAGAGTGCTACTTTGATTTTGTGTTTTCAAAGGGGATTATTTTGTATGGAACTACAATAGGGAAATAGAGAATCTCTGCTGATATGTAATATAACCCAATTCATTTGATGCTTCCAATTGCGTCCTGGATCAATATGCCAAGAAATCAGCTGGCAATCATTATTTGTTCCAAGTTCCATGGTTCTTGACGAATTCTCCAGCAGTTTATAGCAAAGATGTGTACATATTCTTCTCATATTATTTCTGCAACTCTGTTTAAACTGTGATTGTGCTATTATTTTTAATGTCTGAACCAGGATAGAGCTTCACATTTTAAAAATATCTATGAGAGACTACCATCGCCTCAGAAAATTATTTTAAGGATGTAAACTGAGTTATGTTTTGTCTATTATTTTGGTGCCTCTACTATTCAGAATATATTCTAGATCTTCACCAGGTCAGAGATTAATATATCAAAATAGTTTGGAAGAGATTACGGTAGTGTACAGCTAAGATAACTTTGTTCAAACTGGATTAACTCATGAATTGTAATAATAAACTCTTCAAGCTTTGTTTATGCTTTTGGGGCTTCTGTTTATCTTTTTCAAACATGTCTATTTTGTGAGGACTGATGAAACAATATACTTTCTAGGCAATATTTATTTTAAGGCTGGTGATCTTTGAGGGCAATGTGCCTTTAATCTCCTTTGTAGAAAAGCATTAGAATGTAGCTCTAAAAACTTCTGATATGGAGCTGCTACAGATGCATATACTGGTGAGCAGGGAGAATTAAGTCCGTGTTCCTGTAGGTTCTCTTGATTTTATTATATTTGGTTATCATCATGTGGCGAAGAGGGCAGGGTGGGAAGAACCAGAATGAAGAAGTTTGCGCTGAAAGACAGGCCAAGGTAAATGTTAAGTTTTCCTTCTGTTTTGAAGAAGCGGTCTACAAATTTTAGATGTAGAGCTAGGATAAAAGAAGACTATATTTTTTAATGGATGCTAATTCTTATGACCATTTACCTACATCTTTCTGCTGTGTATATAGATAAATGAGCTCAGGGCTGCCATTGGGCCCCTATCTGGCCATAATTTTCTGTATTGTTCAGATGCATGCTTGAGACGATACATGGAAGCCCGAAATTGGAACCTCAAAAAAGCCAAGAAGATGCTCGAGGAGACATTAAAATGGAGGACAGCATATAAACCAGAAGAAATTCTCTGGGTAATTGTTTACAAAAGGTTTTCTTGATTCTGAGTGCTGATTAAGTGGAAATTGAAAAATTGCTGATTTAATATTTGGTTCCTCCATTTATTGTGCTGTTTATATGACTTGGTTGTTACTTGTCTTCTTTCCTGATGTTTTTATGCTTTATGATATGCCTTTGATTTCATTTTGCATCACTTGATGGGATAATTTTCAACTTTAGGAACTTTGCTGGATGGGTCTGCACCATGTATTAATGAGCTTGTTTTACACAGATGATTGCATGCTGAGGTCAAATATTTTTCTTTTTATTATTATAATAGTTCATATTTCTCCATATATATTAATAATTATATATAATCAGCAAGTTTGGTTGTGCTGTGATTAGTTTATGTAGGCTTGATTTGAAATTTGAGATTGTTTAATGGTTGTATTTGTGATGAATTATTATGGCCATAAACCTTGGACATGATTACTACTTTCACAATCTATATTTATGGAGAATCTGACATATGATGTGCATAAACCTTGGTTAGTCTTTTAGATTTTTTATAGCTTTTTCTCTCCGGTTAGGTCAGGCTAATAAGGAGCTTATAGGATTCCCTAAATTATGGTTATAAACAGAATATGATATCTCTAAAAAGAGATCATTGTGAAATTCATGTATTTGTATTTGGAGGGTTTTGCCTTGAAATGGCGTTGCTACTCAAATCTCAATGTTTCTTGATTATATTTAGTTCAAATTCCTTACTTCATTGCCTTCACAATGATTTTTTGTGATGCTCTATGTTATAATCTTGGAATTTTGTTTGATTTGAAAGATTTATTGTTAATGTTACATGTATGGTTTATATAAAAATTTCCTTACAGATAGTATGAAAGCAACAGTCGTCGATGCAGGCTATTATGCAGTGCAAGAGTGTAATACGGTCTGAACTATAGATTTTGAGAAAATATTTTGACAATGTACTATTTACAGGTAGACTTTGTTTCCTAGGCCTAATTTGCTTTGAAACTCTCTCTGGATACCAATTTATTGTTGAAAGCTTTCTAGGCCAAATATCTCTGCAATAGGTTAGTTTTTGGAAAGCTGGTTTAAAAAAGGATTAAAAATTGTTGCTTTAGAGTTGCTAAAGATAGTAACTACTAGAATCGTCTTAATATGACTATCATAGTATGTGAATAGTTCTTGGGCAAACCATAGGACAACCATCAATATTATGGGGCCATCTGGGTCTTGATTGCATCCATATTCAAGATCCTCAGCTAAATCCTTCTTAAAAAGATGTTCGCAACTATAGCTAC
The DNA here is from genome assembly GCA_018584345.1 of Thuja plicata. NCBI lineage: Eukaryota > Viridiplantae > Streptophyta > Pinopsida > Cupressales > Cupressaceae > Thuja > Thuja plicata. The sequence continues at coordinate 3,443,366 of MU224326.1, read as the reverse complement.
AATATATAATCTTTGTATTGACCCTAACTTTCCTTCTCTCAAGTCAAAACCATCGTCCAACCCCTTTCCCTTGGGCTTAGTTATCTAATATCATCGGAGGCAAAATAAGGTAATTGCTGGAGCTGTTATCCCTGGGAATGTTAAAAGTACTCTTGATTAAGGAGAACTTCTGGAAACAAATAACATGGAAAGTTGAAACTATCAACCATTTGGAGAAGAAGATTATGCTTCTTATGGGTATCGATTTTGAAGCAGTGTTCTGAGCTAAAGAAATGAATGACCATGGTGTTCTAGAATTAGTTACCAAAACTCACTTCAGAATAACGTTCTTCCAGCAAACTAAAATACAATTTTTATTATGGGTCAAATTTATAAAATATAGAAAATCAAAATACCACGATTCCTAAGTTAACCTCTATATGATGCTAATCGACCTTGATTTTAGGATAGTGTATTTACCTCTTCTCCTCAGTTGCAGTGAATTGCCAATCTAACTAGTCAACAACCCTTATCCTAATTTTTGATGTAATTTGTTTTACCTTACATTTTTTATATATACTATTTTTTTAATGTTCTATTCCCAAGTCTGTTGGTCCATTGCAAGTCTGACCCTCTGAATTCTCTTTGCCTCGAAGCAATTTTGGAGCTGGATACTAAAAACCTTTTGAGCTTTTTTTCAAAAACATCTCGAGATTGTCATACTTTTTTTGACACATTACCTACTAGGTCAAATGACTAGAGACGAACTATATAAGCAATTCATTATTATTGAAATTTTGAATGCTTTCTTCATGTTTTGTTCTACAATAGACACACCACCCCAAATGTTAGCCTTTACACTGCCATTCATTTGTAAGACTTGAATCAATGCTCTATGGAGAAACATCACTGTAAACGTTACGATTCCCAAGTCCGCCCCTCTGAATTCCCAAGTAAACATCATTGTAACATTTACAAATTCCAAGTAGAAATACAATTCCACTGTATTTGATACGAAAATTGATTCAAATGAAACTGGACTAGTGGGGTCATGGACATCTACTCAATGAAGAAGTTGACTAGAACTTGGAAACATGGAAATGTTTCAAGAATTGTGTGTTTTAATGCATGAAAGTGTATGGTGATGTTTGGAGAGTAGCTGAGGTGGTTCAAAACATCTTGGAGAGTCTTCACAAATTTACAGATTGTGAGACTAAGTAGGAAGGCAAGAATGGTTAATTTGCCATGTGTATAGGTAGAAAAAAAAATCTCCCATGGCAATATCATAGGATACCTCAGAAAACTTGCATATACTTCACTGGATGCATGACCACTCGTCTGGCAGTCAGTGAAAGTGGAAAATGCATGATTATTAGGACAATGGGTGGAATATGAAGGGTTTTGGTACTTGAATCAATTCATTTTTTTTTCCTATTTTGGCACCATGGAAGGATAGAGGAATAGCATATTCTAAGTAAACATGAAGTTAGGAAGCTTGTCTTAGGCTATAACCTTCATATTTCTTGTTCTTTGTGAAGATTGCAAGTGTAGGAGACTAGGTTTTGAGCTGTAGGCGTTGCATAGAAGTCATGAACAAGATTCATATGTGTTGTATGGTTCCAATTAACCTGTTTGGTGATGTAACAATTGTTTTTGGACCAAGATTGTGATATGAGGAATGAAAAGCTCACTCTTACTGGAGTTTAAACCCTTTTCAGGTTCCTCTAGGGCAGTTCTTGTGTTTAGTCTTATGTGTGTTTTTCCTTATTAGTCGATGCTTTGCTTTTCATGTTTCTTGTGTGTTTAATCATGGAGAACATATGTTAATATTGTTTTGCATCGTATGGAGGTGTTCACATATGGTTTTTAAAGAATGATTATTTAGTTAGCATGGTGCTATCCATTGGTGGTGAGCTCTAGGAGAGTATCTCCTAGTTGTTTATATATCAATTGGTATTAGAGCTTCATTGAGATCAAAATAGGAGTTGTGAATAGGTTATGCCAACCACTAGTTCAAGTAGAAGAGGAAAGTTTCTTCCATATGAATCCAAGATTGGCTCAAGAAAGTGGAGACAAGCAGCTAGGACAATGACAAGAGAGGAAGAATATGGGGAAATGTGGTTTTAAGATTCTTGAGTATTATGTTGCAAGGGATAACCAACGTAGTGGGGAAAATTGATAGAAGAGAAGGGACGGGAGAAGGCTGAGTTAGGCAAGGTGAAACTTCACATAGAGATTTCTATATGCTGAAGCTAAGATAGAGATACAATCATATGATGGATTTCTCAGATGGTGGTATGAATTTCTCAGATGGAGGTCTACTTTACTCTTCACAAGCTTTCTTCTCATCAGCAAATATTCCTATGAAGACTGAAACTAGTTGGCTGTGAATTGACTTGGAATGGAAATTATGCTTTATCTGTGGAATGCTGGAAGGTTCCTCCAATTTCCAAATGGAAGACTTTAAGAGTCTACTGAAAAAGCAATTTAATCCAATTTGTCATGAAGAGCAGAGGGTTATGTGACGGCACTATTATCAAAGGCATGGTCAAAGTGTTCAAGAGTACACTATCATGTTTAGGAAGAGGGCTATGTGATTGGTAAAAGGTGTCATGGACAAGGAATCTTTGATAAGTTACATAGTTGGGCTGTTCTGACATCTTAAGGTACCTGTCCTGACTCCTTATAGCAAAACCACAAGATATAGATGGAGGATGTGCTCAAGCGCACTTTCTTGAATGGGACTAGAAGGAAACCTTCTCTTTCAAACAAAAGAAAAAGGATAAATACAAGAACAAGACAAAACAGTAAACACAAGAAGGATGCCAACACTTCAGTCTGAAATAAGGATATGCACAAAGGGAAAGACAAATTTCCTTGCACATTGTGACAAAGACATACTTTTGGATGCGGAGTGTTGGAAACTACACCCTGATTTGGCACCCTTATGGAGAAAATTAATAATGATAAGGACACAACCTTTATGAGGAAAGGCAAGGAGATCAATGGTGATTCTGATCTTGAAGAGAAGCTGTATGGTGCAAAAGGAAATTTGTGTAGTGGGAGAGATTTCCAAGAAGGAAGATGAATTAACTATGACTAAACTATTCCACATCAAAGTACAAATCAAGTACAAAAGGTAGGCTCACTTTTTGATACATTCTTACAAGCTAATTTGACTTCTCAGAAATTAGTGGGGGACTTGGACTTGCAAATCATGGAGCAACCTCAGCCTTATTCACATGGTTGACTGAAACAGGGTGTGGATATTTCGGTGTACGAATAATGCAAGTTAAAATTTTGTATAGTTGTCCATTTTTAAGATGAAGTTCCTGTCAATGATATTCCTCTTGATGTTTGTTGATTCATATTTCATATTTAGAAGTCCATGCTTGTGTACATGTGATGCATTTACGTCTGGATGAAAAATCAGTTTAAACTTGTGAATATGGTGAAATATATACTTGAACTCATCCAAAAAGAAGGAAAAAAAATGCCATGGTTAATGCTGGGAAAGCAAAGAGACTCATCATTTCAAGTGCGAAGTTTTCTCTTTTATTTCTTCGAGGGAAAGAAGAGCAAGGTCGGGCAGAAGTAAAAAGCTTATGTGGGCTGTGTATGGTCATCATGAACAGTCTGAGATAGTGAGAGCTGGTGAAGCAATTTTCTGAGTGGTTTCTAGAGCCTAAAGGTTTTCCTGATGCCTCCTAAGCATTCCATTGAACATGAAATCCAATTGTCACTGAATTCACTTTTCTCCAATATAGGGCTGTACCATCAAAGTTTGGTTGAATAAGACAAGGTGAAGGAGTAGCTGTAGATGTTAGAACAAGAGTTCATTAGGCCAAGCACAGCCGCTTGTGGTTCTCCCATGGCTATTATATGGGAGAAGGATGTAACATGGTGAATGTGTGTTGATTTTTGGGCACTAAACAAGATATAGCAAGAATAGGTAGCCACTGTCCCAGATAGATGATAATATGATTACTTGATTGATTTCATTATGCCTGGTATTTCACTACATTTGATTTGAAGTTACGATATCAACAAGTTCAAATAGAAGATATTTGGAAGACTGCATTTAAGACCAAGCAAGGTCTCTCTGAGTGGCTTGTTTTGCTATTTGGTATGTGCAATGCTCCTATCATTTTCATGCATCTAATGAATGAGTTGTTGAGGTCTCTTAGTGATTCATGCTTGATTGTTTAATTAGATGATATCTTGGTGTTTAGTAAAACCTATGAAGAGCATATTGTTCATCTGATTAAGGTGCTCAAAATTATGGGGAGTGAGAAGAGCTTTCATTTGGGTAACAAGCAGCAAAGTCCTTTTGGTGAGCTCAAGCATAAACTCAGCAATTTTGCCCTTTTTAGCACCTCCTAATCTACAACAATCAATAGAGTTTGAGACCAATGCAAACGACTATACTATGAGAGTGGTATTGTTGCAAGGAGCTAAGCCCTTTTGCTATCATTCTGAGTTGTTTAAAGGGGCTGTCATAAATTATAGCACATATGACACGGAGCTCTATGCTTGAGTTTAGCAGTGAAGAAGTGGAAACACATACCATTTGTAAGGAAATAGTGGTATACGTGGACCATCAACCTTTGCAGTACTTAAAAGCACAAACAAAGTTGCAACAGTCCTGCCAATATAAATGGATGGGCTTCTTCCAATAATTCCATTTTGTGATTAAATACAAGCATGGTTTAGCGAATAAGGTTGCCGATATGCTCTTTAGATGACCTCTTCTTTCAGTGGTAAACATACTTCCTATGTTGGAGCCTTTTGTAAATGAATTATACATTGAGGATTAAGACTGGGATGCTGATTTTAGCAAGGTATACAAGTCAGAAAAAGTGGTATGACAACTGGGTTTGGACATAAAGGGCTTTTGTATAAAGTAGGTAAGCTTTGTATGCTAAAATAGAGAAGAGTTTTGCTTACAAGAGAGGCTTATAGATCATGTTTTGCAGGACATTTTGAAGTGAATAAAATATTTGCCAATCTTCAGTGATGTGTATATTGACGTCACAATCAATTGACTATATCTAAGTTTGTTAGGAGTTGCAGGCTATGTAGTGTGAGTAAGTCAAGCAATAGGAATCTCGGACCGTACAACAGTTTCCCATGTTTATGAGGCTGTGGGAGCATTGCCATAGACTTTATAGGTGGCCCAATGGAAAAACAGGAGCAGTCTTACATCTTTGATGTTGTAGATTGTTTTAGCAAGATGTGTCTTTTCATTGCATGTAAGAAAGCACTAATCAAAGTAATGCAACTCTGTTTAAAAAAATGTGGATTTATTTTGGGTTTCCAGAGAGCATCATCTCAACTTGGGGTGCTCTTTGATAAAGGATGGATATGGAGTCGAGAAGTTCTATGGCCTTCCACATCCCCAAACAGATAATTAAATAATGGAGGTAGTCAATACAATGATGGTGCAGCTGTTTTGTTGGAAAATCAGACATTCTTGAAAGGTTGGGATCAACATTTGACTTACATTCAGCACCGGTACAACAAAGCACTCTACTCTTCTACTAATGTATCTACTTTTGAAGCCTCTTTTGGCTACTTGCCACCTAGTCCATTTTTATGTTTGCTTGGGACAGTGAAAGGAAGGGCTAGAAAATTATGATCTCGGGGAGCAAAAGGCTGCTAAGTTCATTGACAAGGTGTGGCATATCCATCTCTATCTATTCGAGAAACTTAGGGACTCTCAAGCTAGGTACAAATGACCACATTATTAGCATAGCATGGAGCATAAATTCCATGTTGGAGATAAGGTGTGGGTGTATCTAGATAAATAGAGGCTTCAAGGACCTTGAAGATGTTAGGTGTTGTACACCTTGCATAATGTTTAATTTATTATTATGTGTGGTGCACCTAGGGGGGCCCAAGAGTACATACATCATTAAGAGTTAACATTCTTGGGGCCACGTTATGTGTTGTATTTAACATTGGGAAATATATTTAGTGTGGGGTCATATAAGGAAAATATATTTAATTTAATATTGGAGAAATATCAATAAAATGAAAACTTAGTACCCAATATTAAATAAGGGGTCAATGGCTTTGTAATCTCATGGTTTTATGTAATACCACTTGGTGGTTTTGTGTGAGCTTGTTTCTATAAAAGCAAACACAAAGATAGTTGCCTTAGGTTGGCTAGTTGGGGTTTTGAGTCTTCTTTTTAAGAGTGTATATGTGAAGCATGACATGGGATGTGTGGATTCATGCTTTAGACACATGGAGGATGCATTGGAAAGGCTTGATGTTTCAGAGGTGTCCATCGAGGCATTGAAGATGTATAGTAATGTTTTATTGCTGAATAATACAGTGAGCATGGATGCTTTTGAAGTCTGGGTTTCCCAGGGTATATCTTGTGTTAGGTTATGTTGTCTATTCTTTTGCATTTGGATTCTGAATACTTGTTTCAATAGATTTATCTTTTGGGTTGTGTGGAAGTTGTCATTATATGGCAGCAAGTTTCTTTTGATTTGGTATCAATAGCATACCTTAATATTGCAATTGCAAGAGCATCTACTTATGTGTTCTCATTTTTATCAACCCATTTGATCTCAATAGCATCAAATAGCTCCAGGCCATCCCAAACAACATTCTTGTATGATCTCAGTTTGGTCTCTTTGGCTGCATACATACTTTCCACTTATTGCACTGCTAAATCTTGAATTTCCATGAATCCTTATGCATTTAATTCCATAACTATGAGAAATATTCAACCCCAACAAGAGGGTTGAACTTGCACTTTTTGTCATTTGGAGATATCAAGATTCAAAACAATACTTGCACTAGCACCTTCTGAGTAGGCACCGGTGAAGAACATGGTTCGAAGACCTTCACTGAACATCTTATAAACACAAGATGGAATAAGATTATTCTCTTTTAACCTCAAATTCATCACAATAACCTATCATATGATCAATGATTGTATCAAGTAAATTTACCTCATCAAGCGACTTATATCCATCCTCAATGTTGTCTAGGACTCTTTGTTCGCTATGTAACTCTACATTTTCATCATGTAAAGGAACTGTAGAATAGGAATGTTTCATCTGTGTGCTCTTGCCAATGGATGCTACCCACTTTCTCGATAACACTATACCCCACTTAAGAGGGCACTCTACTATTATAATATCCAAGAAGGACTTGTCTAGGTAAGCAATAAGTTGGATTTCTACATTATTTACTACCTTGATGACATTCACCTCTTGAGATTCCATAGAAAAACACTTGCCATAGAACTTTGACACACACAAGCCAAGTTCATTCATTAGTTGAAGTGGCATGACATTACTGGATGCACTTAAGTCCAGCAATCAGTTATGAAGAGGTCATCCTTCTATTATCAGAGGTATAAAAAGTATCCACACTTAGTTGACTGTTCACAACAAATGCTCCAAGTTATACCAAAACAATCTCCTATTTTTCTACACACTTGTCTGTATTTGGAACACCAATGGGTTGCTCAAGCACAAAGGCAGAGAAGAAAGACAAAGCTCTCACTCTATGCCTAAGAATTATAAAAGCCTCACTTAGTGGCAATTTGATCCTTACTTGACACCATACTTTTGCAAATCAATTGGAGTATATGTTGGCAAAGCTGCTCTTGGTACTAGGGTTAAATCATTTGCATTAGAAATGCAAGGCCCCATCAGATTTGAAAAGGGAGCAGCAACATTACCGTTTACCTCTTTTATAACTTGAACATCTCCTGTTGCGTGGTTTGATGGTGCCTCTTTATTACCTCTGGACTCCTTGGCATTGATTATTTTTTCCTTCTGAACAAACGTATTAACTATTTGCATCAGTTGGCCTGGACCTTGGGAATGTACTTCTTTTGCTTGTGATTGTTTTGGATTTTTTTCCTTTTGTCTGTAACCTTCTTAATGGGAAGGTTGTGTCTATCATCTATATTCAACCTCTTCTTACCAGCCTCAGACTTTGGAGTAGTTGCACTTGCTTTACCAACTTGCTGCACCATGCACTGGGATAGACCTATATTTGAACTATTAACCACTCTATACCTACATGATTGCTACATCAGCAAGGGTTTTCATTTCCACATCTGATGGCCCTATCCTCTTGTATCTTTGCCTCATGACAGCCTTCAAATGCTCAAAGTCATGGACAGGAAGGTAATATTGATGCAGATTAGTACTACATTCATATTGATGAACTTGATGATTAATATCAAGACTGTCATGATATTTTTCTCCTTTAATTGACCATAAACAAATTTATTAAATTGGTCAATTTTATCTTCATAGTACTTAGCTTTACCCTCCTCATTTAGAAACTCTTAATCCCTATTCATGGAAAGTGCATCTACACAACTCAAGGGCTTGTGAGGAAGGAAGCAAGACTTAACATAAGTATTCTTCCTGAAAGTTCACATGCTCTCCTTGGAGGACCCCATGCATCCTTGTCTTGTTTTCTGAAGCTTACATGCTTTGAGCCAACCTGCTTGTCTTTTTGTTGTGGCCTCTTAGACCAATCAGTATTGTACAGTCTATTGTGCAATCTTTCATTTATGTTGAAATGTGTGGTTATACCTAAGGAGAGAGCCCCTTTTCATTTTGTTTAACTTTGTATGACAAGTCCTTCATGGCTCCATCATCTATCTAGCTTGTCTAAGTTGAAAGAGCATTGTTTGTGACAGCCCTATCTATTTGTAATAACTTTATATCTGCTCTTTTTTATCGGTTACCTGATGCTCTTTGTTGTTCAAAATATTAATGGTTGTCATTTAAGCTTCTATGAGTGTCTGAGGTTCTTGTGTCTCAAACAATATCCAATTTTTGAATCAAAAGCACCACAATATAAAACAAGACAAATTTACTCATTTGGTTTGAGATGGTGAGGATAAAATGACTGTGTTGAAGTTATACACCATTTTATTGATGCTTTTCTAGACAGTGGCAAGCTTGTGGATAGCTAATTTTGGGTCAATCATTTCCCCATATTGCATTCTAAAGTTTAAAGTTTAAATACATTTAAGAATTCCTTCCAAGTTGTTATGCTGCTATCTGATAAATTATTGTACCACTCTTGCATTTTCTTCCAAATAATGTAAAAACAATTCCATCATCACATTCCGTTCTCAATTTTGTTTCATCAATGATATTGAAGAAGTACCTAAGTTCTCTTCTTTAGTCACCACATTGTTTTCCTGGAATACATGAATCTTTTCTTTAATTTCATTCAAGATTGGGTTAGGGTAATTTAGGATGCCAAAAATGTCCAGTTGTTTGTACCTTTCTGCTCCTTGAGGTTACTTGGGTGGTGCAAATATTTGAGCTTATCTCCAAGCTTGATGTGCATTGGTTAATACATCTCCTCCTTGGTGGTTTTGAAAGTTTTGATCCTAATTGATTACCTTAATTGAATAAAACATTGCGTTCTCATTGTGGAGACCCAAGTTCAATTCTAAAATGTTAATCTAAGTTTGTGACTCTTGGTCTTCCATAGGAGGTGGTTTCTAAATAAAAGTGAGTAATGACTCTTGGTCGTCCACGAGTGATTTCTAATGTGTTTTCTCATAAGGAGCATGTATTGGTCTAATGTTGATGCTCATGTGAGCAAGATATTTGTAGTCGATATTCAATTCAAAAAAAAGTTTTGATCACAAGACTTGGATATTTATTGCAGATTTACATTTTGTTGTTGTGTAGCATGAGAACAAGCTTGAACTATTTGATCATGTTCCGCCTGAATTTCTCATCTCCTTAAAACTTGGTCAAATAAATCATGTCCTCACTTAGAACTTCCTTTCATCGACATCAGTCTATATCTGTTGATCAACATTGTGGAAGGTTTGATCATGCTGAGACCTGGTAAAGCTTGTAGGTGAGTATTGTTGGTAGTCAATCTAGTGTGCATCCATGCCTTGATCAAGCACACCATATGGTCTTGCATTTACATTTTCAAGCTGACCAATCTCTACCAATCTCTTCATTGTTCTATATCACACCATACTCATCAGGTGAATCATCAAAGTTGCATTGATCAACTAATCAAGTGAATCATCAAAGTTACATTGATATTGATCTCTAAGGCATCATATCTACTTGAGTTACCTGCTTGCTCCTGGTCATTTTGTCCCAAATTGAACACTTCCATCTTTCTTTTTTTCATGTAGTGTGCTGATTCCTTGTATGAGTTGCATTACTTTTGCATGCTAATTTGTACATTCTTTTCTTCTATCCATGACAAGGTTTGATTGATATCAATGAATCTAGGTTAGTCTTGTGGAGTTACCACTTCCCAAAATCGAAAGAGAAGATTAAACTACTTCAATCAAAACCAATAGTTGCAAATGCACTAATCCTAATGATTTTATGATGATTCTAGGTGTTCCAAAATTGTTTGCTCACAATAACATTATTCAATTGGGTCCCAAAGCCACTGCTCCACTTAGAACAAAATCTCACTTTCAAGGCCAGGGTTGTTATCATGAAAGTGAAACCTTCTCATCCATAGATCATGATGTTGGCATTTGATGAAGACGATCATATCATAGATCATGTGGTGAATGTTGTAGTGTTGTCATTGCTGGCAACAATTCTATTCCACAGGAAAGATCAGAGATACCGGTGATGAAGATGATTTTTCTAAGTGTTCAGTGTATCAGTGATTACACAATCTGTGATGGTGATTTTGATGTGTGGTGATAATCTGAAGGATTCAGATGATGCGATCTTACATGCAGTATCTACAGACTCATATTTATCTACATCTATGATCGTGTAAGCTGATTCAATGCACAAATGGAGATTCAAGGAAAACACCAGTGATATCGGAAAGAACAGTCAACCAATCCAGTCAAGGTGATGAAATCGAGGTAGCGATCAATTACGTGTCAAAGTTTGTTTTATTTATGAATTGTATTGTTGAGGAGTTCAATTTCCTATGTTGGCGTGATCGCTTATGGATTTTGTTTAGGAATTGGAGGCTGACTGAGGTAACACGTTTTAGGATTGTTCCACCGACCTAAAATTGTATATAAGAGATGAAATTTTAGTGAAAAAGGTTGTTGTTGAAAGAGGTTGTTGATGCGATGATTGCAGTGGTTGAAATGGATATTTGTATGAACAAAAGAATGTTTTGAGCAGTGCTGAAGCGGATCTGTCAAGTAGAGTGTGCTACTTTCAGATCAGTTTATTTGAGTTTATTCTCAACGCAAGTCCTAACCGGCTTGTGATCAAAATTCTCTAACAAGGTTTCTCCTAACATGGTATGTAGGATCCTAACAGGTCTGAAGACTAAATCCTCTAATAGGGTGACTCTCAGAAGGAGTTCTAAATCCCTTAACAGGGTAGTTTCTAACAAGACTGTTGTAATAACTCTTAACCGGGTTATAGATACTCTTAACCGGGTATATCCTTAACAAGATGTTGTAATGCTCCTAATAGGGCAAAACTTATTGGTACACTAGTGAGGTGTGAGTGGTAATTCCCACCGTGGTTTTTCCCTCTAACAAGGGTTTCCAAGATTAAATATTGGCGTCAATGTGTTGATTTCATGGATGTATGTTTTGTTATGCATTTAGTTTTGCATGTTGGTTACTTTGGAAGTTGATGAAAAGATTTTGTAGATCTGTGGTTACACTGATTCACACCCCCCCCTCTCAGTGCCTTAAGGCTTATAATACAAACACATGGAGGGTTAAAGGTCAACTTTATGAGAGTGGGTTCTCTCCTACACTTTAGCTCAGCTTAGACTTGGGAGGGTATTCCTAGAAGTTAGAATAAATAGAATGGACAATTGAAAATAATGATATCTGAATCCAAACAGTTGAATCAAATCCAAATGTTATCATTGAGTTGAGAGCAACTAGCCATCTTAATAACTCAATATGGCTGATTTTGGCACCATTGCAATGAGTGCAAGGTGGGGCAAAGTGCATGAGTCACAAAGTGTATTAGAGATGAATTTTGTGAAGATATTTCCTTGTTTTTTATGGAATCATGAACTACTTGAAAGTTGGGACTGAACTAGAATTGCTTGTTTGATTATTTGTTCTTTAAATTGTTTGATTGAATGAAAATATTCTAAGGTTGGTGGTGGCTATCAATGGGTTATAGAGTCAGATTGACAAGAAGTTGTGTGGAAAAAAAGTGCAGAATAATTGATCAAAAAATAAAAATTCATCAAAGTTAGGGTATTACAGATCAAACACAATTAGTTGTCCATTATTGAGCTGCACAAGTCCATGTGTAAATACATGAATGATCATTATGAAGATTGTATTACTTTAAAAATGCTGCTACATTTATCAAATTAAATTTACAGTCATAGCAGCAACTATGGTAAGAGGAAACACTATTACATCCATAAATCTCTTTGAACATGTACCTATTGTCTTGGAAACATAACACCTGAAATACACCCTTTTGGCACTTCAACAGGATCCATTGCCTTTTTGCAGTTGAACGCTTGCTCTGTCTATTACGGATAAGCACTAACTAGCTCCTCAAGATGAACCAAAACACACCTATAACCACAATTGGTGTCAAAATCCTAAATGCGCTTCTGTTGCAGATTGAGAATCAACATTGCAAGTGCATTCTTGCTCAAAATGGACTCCTAGGATGAAAGGATATCTAATGAGTTTAATGTTGGTAGCTGGAAGAGAGACCAACAATAATGGTGAGTAGATGGTGAGTTTAATGCAGGTAGTTTGGGACAATGAAAATTATACATTTCCATTTGGCACCCGACATTTGAAAATATGTGATATCCCCTTTCTGAAATATAATTTTATAATAATAAATAATAATAAAATTCAAAACATAAAAATAAATAAATATAATATAATATAATCACACAGAAGAACCAATATGTTGTTATTATGAACAGGGGCTTAAGATTTGAGTATGATGTTTATTCACATCGCGGGAATTAATATCTACTGACAATACCTTTTATTACCACAGCAGTAGGGCCCGTTTGGGGGCAGGAATTGGACTGGAATTGACATTATCTAATTCTGGATAATGCCAAATTCCATGTTTGGGTCCATGGAAAAAAATGGAATTGGAATTCCGAAATTCTCATTTTGCCCCCAAAATGGGAATATCATCTTCCACCTAAATAGGTGGAATTGGAATTTCAAATACCAATTCCAATTTTTACAAAAGCAAATTTAATATTTCGTGGGATCCACGACTATAAAGATGTCTATTATATTGCTATAAGGATGTATATATATATACACACGTGTGTGTATATATACACATGTGTGTGTATATATACACACGTGTGTATATGTGTATATATACACAAATGTGTGTATATGTGTATACATGGATACACACTTGTATGTGTGTATATATACACATGTGTATATGTGTGTATGTGTGTGTGTATATACACATGTATGTATATGTGTATACATGGATACACACTTGTATGTTTATATACACACATGTGTGTATACACACACATGTATGTGTGTATATGTACACAAATGTGTGTATGTGTGTATACACACATGTATGTATATGTGTGTATATATACACACATGTATATATGTATATATACACATGTGTGCATGTGTGTATATATACACACATATATACACAACATATTCAAAGAAATTAAAAAATAAAGAATTAAAATTCCTTATGCATCTTCTCCTTCATCTTCCGGGTGAACCAAACGGGTCGGTCCATATTCCGGATTTCATTTTGAAGATAAGGATCTTCCTGAATTTGCAGCATCTTCCTGAATTGACCATATCCAGGATATGGTATTCCAGTACCCAAAAGGGCAAAAGGGCCAAGAGTATATTCTGGAATGTTCATTGGTTGTGAATTCTCTTTATCTCAGCGTGGAAAATGAATATACTGGAGCCAAATCATTGGGAGCGACTATATTACAGCAGTGACTTGATATTAAGAACACTGAATGATCAGTCAAAAGACAAGTCAGCGGCCCAAGTATTTAACATATCAATTTCATAGAAATAACCTCAATATTATTATTGCCGCGTTGAACCATATTAACATGCGGAATATGGAAATATAATCTAATCTATCGAAGGTGCCGATGGCAGTTCCATTGGATAATACAACTCAAATATGAATACTAACAACTTATCTAATATTTTGGCGATTAATATCTTTTGGGCATCAAAGGCCTTTCATAGCATCTGTCGAATTCATATATTTATCAGGCTTTAGTAATCCATTGAATATCTCATGGAGTGTCAATATGCTAAGTCGATATTGACTAATATGGTGCGGAGAATATCTATGTGGCATCAATAGATTAACAGAACTGACAAGGAGGATAATTATGAGCATTCAATTGTTATTCAATACAGATTAGACTACAGAGACGAGGGATTAAAGAATAGTCTCAAGATAGCTAACGATCATATAACAATATACATAATATAATAACCTTTCATTACAAATGGTAGTTGAAAGCAGCGATTACTAAATATAAAAAGCATCAATTTAAGAGTAATAGAACCAATTACTTGGAATTAAGGAAGGGGTTCGAATAAGGGAATAGCTGTTATGAAGAGACGGACGTATCTCTTGAAAGCATCATTTCACCATACATAGTATAAGATGGGAGTCAATTACTCTCATTTGAGAGGACGGATTTTTGGATAATAAGAAAGAAGAATCAGAAATAAATATTTATAATCAATACTCTTCAAGCAAGAGATGAGAAAGGAAATGAATCATTTACAATGCTGGTAAGCATTGTGTGACAGCAAATTATGCTGTAACGTATCTATGAGTTAAATACTGATTTACAGAATATTATATCTGAATTCTATTAGGGATAGGGAATCCTTACATGGTCTACTATATATATATATATATAGAACTGATAATAATAATAGGGAATCCTTACATGGTCTACTATATATATATATATACAACTGATAATAATAATGATAAGAAGGATAGTTACGAATAAATAAGAAATATAACGGTTTATCAAAATAAATGGTAGAATATATATATGTCCATGTTCAGATCTGTTACTACTTAGTACCTTAAGAGGAAGGGTCTGAAGTGTTTCCAAAGAGGGACAGTCTAAATCCAACCAATAAGATGATTCCCAAGATAGGGTAGGGATCAGCGTCCCTTAAACCTTGAGGGTATGGTCCCAAGATAGGATGAGGGCTCGGATCTGTAAACTTTAAGGGAACCTTATTGTGTTTGGTCTCTAAGTGCTTTGGTTACATTCATATCTTCTCCCTTCTCAAACTGAAGTAATAATAAGATCAGCATTGACATTAAGAATTATAAATAGTAAAACAACCAGATTACCTAATATGTTTTAGCTTGATAAATGTACCTTTTCTTACTTTGAACTATGGATAACATAGATTTGATTCAATGCAACTTAGTCCATTCAGTTTAGGCCATAAGAATATTTAAATGGGTTAATTCCGGTTATAGAAAGGGACATTACAAAATAGAAGTAACAATTTTACTTGGCTTTGGCTTTAAATTCATGCATCATCCTTTGTTTGCACCCTGTTGGCCTTTTTGAGAACAAACAAACCATTTTGACATTTCGACAAGTTCACAATCTTTGGAACTTGCTGACATTTCAACTCATCCTCCTATTCTACCTTTCTTTCTTTCCTTAACTCTTGGCATGCCGTATTATCATAGAGTTCAAGAACAGGTAAGCTGGGTGACATTACAAATTTGGCATCTTTTATTCTTGAATTCTTCTATCTTTCACACTTTTGTTGATGTGGCGTACGATATTGCATTTTTGCAAGGATCACGAACTAGCGAACCTTGTGATGCTCGAACGATTCTCTTTTGTTTATCGCACTTTAGCAGAGTTTGCAAACTCGCGAATTTTGCGACATGGCAAACACTTCTTCGTCTTTCGCATCTGATTTGTCCTTCATTTGTGTTGCACCTTCGTAGGTTTCACCAACTCGCAAACCATGTGACATCACAAACTTTAACAATGTTTTGCCAAGTTCACAAACCATTGAACTTAGTGACCTTGACTTGCTCCCTTGTTAGCATTTTGGGGGGTTTCTTGACATTTTTGACTCAGACGCACAAGAAAACTTAGACAATTTTGCAATTTGACAATTTTAGTGAGTAGTGTAATTTTGAGGGAAGAAAGGTATAACACAAAGAGACCTCTTAACATATAGGCCCATTTTATATTCTCTCATATTTGTTATAATTGAAGGGCCAAAAGGGCGAGTGAATAAACAACATTGCAAATTTGAGTCCCAATAGGAACTCCAAATTTGAAAACATTTATCCTCACACGTTTCGTTTTGTGTTGTCTTGTAAAAGAAAATTAGAATTTTCATAGTTTTGGTGACTATTGGGGACAAGATACACACATTTATCTTACAATTGAGGGTTAGTTTCATTGCCTCCATTGAAGCTATTCATTTTGGAAAATAAGATTTTCACTCAATCATGTGGGGAGGCATCTATTGCAAATGATGCATGACAAAAATGACAATTCTTATGATAATAGTGATTTACCTTGACTTTCTCTTTAATTGGGAGCTAGTATTGGTCCTTTGGCTCTTGCATACCACTAATTTTCCACATGGCTAGATGATTGAATTTTTGAAGTTCCAATGGCATTTTGATAACAAGTTTAATGGTGATTTTTAATATCTTCCTTGATAAGTTAATCATCCTCACTCAACTTAGTTACATGCATGGAATCCTGGTAGATTTATTTTTTGATTGGTTACAGGGAATTTTTAGCCTAACCCATAGCCAAGTGAGGCCCCAAATGGAGGACCTCATTCCTGACATCAACGCAACAATCCAAACCTGCGAACATGGCAGGTTGGGGCACAAAGCCCACGAGCACACCAGCCCAATGAGGGTCTGGCAGAGGTATGGACATGTGTGAAGCCATCGGCATGAACGCCGCAACAATTCACAATCTGCAAGCACATTGGCTCAGCAAAGACATGAGCCCATGAACATAGTAGTCTAGTGGAGATTCGAACCTTGGTGGCACCATCAACAATGCCACAACTTAACCATTACATTGCAGGATGAACCCAATCCTAGTAGAACTATTACTGAATACTAATTGACTTTGATTTTAGGATTTGAAAGCTAGCTAAATGCTAACTGATTATGACATCATGCATGCTCTAGTCACCCTTATCCTAGCCGCATTGAGCTATTGGCTTTGACTAGTCAACGGTTTTTATCATATTTCTTCATTTAGCCAACTCTGCCTTACATTTTCAATCATTCAAATTTGCATTTTCTATTTCTTTGTTACAAGTAAAATGTTTTAATATTTTAATGTTTTCAATATTTTAAGCGATTTTAGCTTTTGGAATGAGTGCTCAAGTTTAGGAAAAGATTATATTATTTGAATTTAATATTATACTCCAAAAGGGGTGTTAAAATTGGAGATACATATAGAGGCTTTTATTTTTATTTTTATGTTGAAGATTGATTGTTAACAAGATGCTGTTGGATCTTCTCCAAGAAACTTCTTGAGGAAAAAAACCCTCTTGAAGAACATCAGTCACGATGGTGAAACATCTTTCCTACTCCAAAAGGGGTGTTAAAATTGGAGATACATATAGAAGCTTTTATTTTTATTTTTATGTTGAAGATTGATTGTTAACAAGATGCTGTTGGATCTTCTCCAAGAAACTTCTTGAGGAAAAAAATCCTCTTGAAGAACATCAGTCACGATGGTGAAACATCTTTCCTGGTTGATTTTGCTGATAGATTCATCCCGGATTCTTGTTGGAGCTTCATTGGTGGTGATTATTTGAAATTTTTTGGATCTGAGGGTTTAAAGGAAACAAGGATTTTAGTGGTGTTTTTGATAATTGTTTGGAGGCATGTTTCTTTGGACGATTTTGGCAGGGTTGGCAACATTATTCTTGTTGCGTTGGTTGATATTTCTGATGCACACCAGGTCTGGTTAAACTGAAGTTATTGAGGACAAGCTGTATACCCTCTTTTTGAACCCGTAGGTTGAGGATTGTTGCTGATGTTTCTGAGTACTTTCTAATCCATTTGTTATTGTTGGGAGACCAAGATTGGGCCGTAATTAGACACAGTGCATATTTATAAGTTCAGATCAGATACAACAATATCATCGCTATAATTTTTAGCAGATTAATTTTTTTTTATAGGTGGTCGAATTCACCTTGTACGTTGTGAGAGTGGGAGGCATTTGTCATCAGGAGATTATTTTCTATGAATTTCAGATTAGGTTTTGGTGTTTGGAGGGGTTAATGAAGGGGTTTTTGTTGATCGCCCTTGTTTCTTACTAGCACCTGGTTGGCTGGGATGATTGGAAAGTGATTTGCTGAACTGTATGGTTGATTTTGTTAGGGTTTGATAGAACCGGAACAATATAAGAATAAACAGTTATACGCAGAAACAATAGAAGAAAGAAACTAAACACAGATAACACATAGTTTTAACATGGTTCACCCAAAACCTGGGCTACGTCCACCTACACAGCCGTCCAACCTTTCTTATTATCCAGCAAAAACGTACACAACCTTACAATGCATTATACATCTCAAACGCTTATAACATGCGTTTTAGGGCAACCTCCTTGATGCTTAGTTCCTTATATCAATTTTTTGAGTTTGTTTCAGTTTGGAGGTATTCAGAGACGTCTTTCCATGCTGTCCAGACTTCAAACAGTAGGTTCCTTGCCCAACATCATGTTGGAATCATTTGTCGTTGCACCAAAAGCTCGAACTATCAATGCCCGATACGAACACCAGATTAAACCCAATCTACGGGAGGCGGTTAAGCCATGTCACTAATCTCCAAGGAGGTGCTGACCACCAAGTCAACAATCTCCCCCTCAACACCCACTGAAGGGAGACTTGAACCCGTGACCCAAGGCTCTGATACCAATTGTTCGAATCATTTGCCGTTGCACCAAAATCTCGAACTATCAATGCCCGATACAAATGCCAGATTTAACCCGATCCACAGGAGGCGGTTGAGCCATGTCACTAATCTCCAAGGAGGTGCTGACCACCAAGTCAACACATCAGACCTATTCTTTCCAGATTAAAGTTTCAGACTTGTGGTGTTGCTTGTTGACTCGTTTACTGAGGTGTTTTCAATTTTGTAAATGAAAAATTTGCATAATATGTATTGAGCTTTCATTTTAATGTGCACTCTTCAAGAAAATCTGTAATTGCAACCATATGTATGTTGAACAATGTTTTATTAGTTCTGCGACAACAGTTAAATAATCCATGCATGTACATCTTATTGTCTCGTCAAAGAATTCCAAATATAAAATAGGCACTGTATGTCATAGTCATATCAGAGCTCAGAAGAATAATGCAGCTTGTTGGGTATGAGTAATGTATTCTAGGAGTAACAGATCAAATCCTAACCTTGAGACCCAACCAGAGATAGAACAGGAACAAGAGATATTTTTAGGGACAATGGGAGGGAAGAGAGTTGAAAAATGTAGTTTGGAAAACATGGTTATTGATCTTGCTAGAGCACATCAGGAAATGATGAAAATGATGACTCAATCGGAATAATAGATGACAGAGATGATGAATTGGTTGATGCAAAAATGGGAATAATAGTGATGCTGGAAACAATGGTAATAATGGCACAAATGAGGACAACTCAGGTAATAATAGAGCTGCTCATTAGCGAACTTTCATTGGATCAGTCAATTCTAGACTTGTTATGCCTGATTTCAGTCCAATAAATAATCCTCCCTGAGATAATGAACCTTCTGATCATGAATTAATTTCAGGCAGAAACAACATTTCTAAAATTGTTAGCTTGCAGGTAGATGCATAGACAATGTAGAGGTGGAGGTAGTAGACAACACAATCATGATTTGCTTAAGAGGGTGGGTAAGTTGTCTATTTTCTTATTTTGGTGATTCTGGAAAAACTACCACAAGAGCTTGGGTGCAAAAACTTGACACTTATTTTGAGCTTAACCCTATGGCTAAAGATGAAGCCGTTGAATATACAACTTTTCACTTGGATGGTAGTGCTCACAAATGGGGATTTTATGGGCTGATTACTTTAGGCCATGATCAGATGGTCTCTTATGCCAAGTATATGAAGAGATTAATTGATAAGAGGGATCCAGAAGTGCACTTCAAGAAGCTAGAACAACTGAAATATTGAGGTTCAAAGGATAATTACATTGCCAATTTTCAAAGGATTTTAGTAATGCTCACCAATATTATAGAAAGGAGGTTGATTTTATTGTTTATTTAGGGTCTGAATTAAGGCTCTTAGCCCACACTTTGTAGGACACCGTCAAATGGGCAAGAGATATGGAGTCCTCTACCTTAATTAAAAAGCAAAATTCAGTCAAAGGGTTTCCAATGTAAGAAGGATAAGGACAATAAATACTTTCAAAAATATTCAAATCAGAATAAGATGTCCACAAGGTTAGATGAAGATCAATTTAATGATCTCTCAAGGAATAAATTGTGCTTCAGTTTTAAAGAACCATGAGCCCCAACTCATAAATGCTCCATCAAGGCGAAAGGTAATCAAATTGAGTACTATTCAGTTGATGAATTAGTTGCTGAAAAAACAGACTAGCAAACTGATACAACAGAAAAGAAACAAATAGCTCTACAGAAAAGTCAGAGTAGGAATGTTGGGTCATACTTGCCCAACTTTCTAGGTTTTAGAAGGCTGGATGAGGATCTTTCAGAGTAAGGGGAGTATCATGTGGACAACAGATAATCACTCTTATTGACACAGGTACCACACAGGTGTCAGGACTGATTCCAGTTGACCTTCTATCCCCCTTTATCCCTGAAGGCATCATCTTTCTTCAGTTTATGTTCTTGTCTAACTGCCTTCTCATAAAATTCGTTCATGGTGCGGGCTGCGAGTACATCAACTAGTCCTCCAATGCGATTATTGAGTCTCATGGTGAATTTCCTGATTCTAAAGTTCTTGTCTTGTTGATAGTTTGGCACATATTTGAGTAAACAGGTGAACTTTTCCCAGTAATTGTTCACCGACATCTCTCCTTGTCTCAAGTTTTGGAAATCCATCAAATTTTTATCATAAAATAATTGTGGAAGCCACCTCTGTCTAAATATTCCTATGAATTGTTCCCAGGTGACTTTGGTTATCTTCAGCCTTAACTCTGTCTTCTTTCTCTCCTACCACGTGGCTGCCTCTCTATTCAATTGGTATGCTCCCCAAGCTACTTTAGAGTTAGAATAATTACGAATCTCAAAGTTCGTCTCTATCAACCATTCTTTAGCAGTATCTCCAGACATGGAACCTCCAAACTTAGGTGATTTGGTCTTTTTCATATCATTGGAGAGTTCAGTGGCTAATTGACTTTTCTTAACGTTTAGGTTTTGGGACTCAATGTATTCCCCTTGTTCACTTTGCAAGGTAGGTTAACGTCTATGGGGATTTCCCATTAATTGAGATTCATGTTCTTCCTCTACAATTCTCGATTGACCCTCAACCTTCCGTTCTATATTCGCGAGTCTAGTCTTGGTTTCATTCATCATAAAAAGGAGCTGGACCAATTTGGCTATGTAGTTATTGGCATTTTTAGATTCTACGTGCTTGTTTCTTGAGTTATCCATTCTCAAACATTATTCTTGAGAAGGAAATTAAAATATACTTTTAGTTTTTATTTTTAATAATATTCTTAAGTACTTCAAAGAGAGAATACACATTGAATTGTTTACACAACAAATTTTTTAGCTTTTATTGCTCAAGCCAAAATGTTTACATCTTTATTGATAGATAATACAAAAATTTGGTGCTCAATATCATCAATGATGGGCTCTTCTTGCCCATCGAAATTAGAGGGTATGAGATAGCATCTCAGGGTGGGAATACAATGGACTTCCTGACCTCCTATTACAATATTTTTCTCAAGTGCAATTTCAATTGAGTTTTCAGTTTTATATGATAACTCACTTTTAACAGCGGTCTCTATTGCTTTCTTGTTTAATGGGGGCCACCTCTGCCTCTCCTTCTGAAGATGTTGGATGGCTTCAATTAAGGTCGAGTTGTCTGCTAGGGGTGAACAACATGAGTAATATAGATGTGGTCATCCATAGGCGAACAGCTCTCTGGTTATGGACCTTCTTCTGCGGTGTGCATCAGGTTATTGCTTTCTTGTTTGATGGGGGCCACCTGCGCCTCTCCGAAGATGTTGGATGGCTTCAATTAAGGTCTCGTTGTTTGCTAGGGGTGAGCAACATGAGTAATCATACATAGTCTTGGTCGAACAACTCTCAAGTTATGGACCTTCTTTTGTGGTGTGCATCAGTTCCGTGAAACACCAACGAGCTGGTTTCAAATTTCTAGGTGAAAGGGTGGTGAACTCCTAGGTCTAATGTTGAACCCAGTAGCTCAAATACCATATGCAACAAGCTAATCTTTCTCAATATAAATAACAATCAAAATTTTCATCAGAAAGTTGGTAAAATAAAACTTTCACTTCTCATTACTTATAAAATTGAAATAGAATTGAAATCTCTTTTACATGAACATGAAAATTACCAAATAACAGATTTAGCTACTCTTTCTTTTGAAAAGAAATGCATAAACAAGTAGAGAGAAAAGGGATTACTGTATCCTTCTTCCATCCTGGAAATATCTTACAAGTCTTTGGCATAACTGGGAGAGGGAGAGCAGCATCAAGTGCTTTACCTCCCAACCATTGACCTATGGTCCTCCGCTCAACTTCCTACTGAAAGTGGCCCTGCCCTACACTAGGGTGCAGACACAGGGCTAGGTCTGATTGCCATCTGAGTGCGGTGTTTAGAACCTACATAATTCATAGTTGGTCACACACTATAGGTATCTCCTAACCAGTATGACCCTTTTGACAAGATGTGTATCTGGTTCATGTGAACTGACGGTCGCATGCAACTTCTCTACACCACCTTAACCAAGGTTTATAAAGAAGCTATCACTATCTTGTGTTGTCAGTATTCACCACCCTTACCTAATTGTATATGGCAATTGAGTTCAACTGGCTCATTGGGCTTAATGAACAACAACAAGCTATCTGCCAATGTCTATGAACACCAATGGTCTTGACGACCTTTAAAGGATGGCGACCCTCTAACAAGAAACTGCTCAACTGTCAATTGACTCAACGGTCAGAACAACCTTCAAGGGAAAGAGACCCACTAACAGACAACTGTTGTTTCTTGATCAGGTTTATAATATGTTATGCACGAATCTATTTTATCTGTTTTAACACGATGTTAAGGTTAAATAAGCCCTTGCATCTACATGGTTTTTAACTAACTTCCTTTCTATTATCTCCTAATTTTAGCTTACAGGGACCTTGGGATTAATCCCTATATTAATATCTGATTCAAGCAGTGAAGCCGATAGGATGCCAAAGCATATAATAGAGATAATTGTTCATTCCTATGAACATGCATACTATGGATATTATTGCAGAGTAGTTACAATGTTGTACTTGGTTTGAAAGAAAGAAGGAATAAATCACAAAACACAAAACCATTCTTGGTTTGAGAGAATGAAAGAATAAAACACAGCAGCTGAGATAAGATTTCTCTCTTTTTGATGCTTCCATCTTATTACTTTCTCCGCAAAGCAAATGAAACTCCTCCTTGGAAGACACGGGTGCAGCAAGATGGAGGAGTTACAATCTTGTAACTCCATCATCTATCCACTGCGACCCTTCAAAGATTGAATATGCATTTTGGCATATAGCCATGGGATTTGAATTGAATATTGAATTATACTTTTATAATGAATGAATAATTAGCAGAGAGCAAGCAGCTCTTGGCTTGAAAGAACAATGAATAATTGTAGAGCACAATGTTGTGCTTGGTTTGAAAGAAAGAATGAATAAATAGCAGAAAACAAAAACTGTTCTTGGTTTGAGAGAATCAAAGAATAAAACACAGGAGCTGAGAGAAGATTTTGTCTCTTTGATGCTTCCATCTTATTACTTTGTGTATGAGCTCTTCTAAGTTCTTATTACTGCCAATCGAACAGGCAGGCTGGGATCATTAACAAGTGATTTTGCCAAGCTAAACAGTCCTTGTGGCTTGAGGGGCTTCGTCACTTTCTTTATCAGAGTATTGGTATACTATAATCTTCCACCATTCACCGAGATACTTTCTTGGAAGTACTCTATGGGTTTCCATTTTCCAACACTATTTGGTATATACAAGGCTCTCATAAAGGTGCACATAGTTTTGAGACTTATGATCAGGAGCAACAAAATACTCTTTGGCAAGAAGAAAGTACAAAACATGATGGAACAGCAGACAGACCAACACG
Organism: Thuja plicata; assembly: GCA_018584345.1. Lineage (NCBI taxonomy): Eukaryota > Viridiplantae > Streptophyta > Pinopsida > Cupressales > Cupressaceae > Thuja > Thuja plicata. The sequence continues at coordinate 3,419,092 of MU224326.1, read as the reverse complement.
AATGAGCATTAGTTGTGTATTGTTTGGTTTTTCTCAGGCTAAAACCTTTTAAACAATCATTTCTTAAGAAATAGAAAGAGTATAATGTCTAACACACATCTTATTGTACTTATAACCTAATTCACAAATTTAGTGCAATTTTCTACAAATTGGAGTCACTGCCTTATAAGGTTCACCTAGTTTGAAGGCCTCCTCAGAAAAGTTCTAGACATGCAAATCCAAGTACAGGTGGATAATTTGGAGATAGGTGGAGAAGAGAACCCAACCTTGAAGCTAGAAGTTAAGATTGATTGCAGAATCAAGCAGCTGCATGATAACAAGATTACAAAATGCTTCATCAAGTAGATCAATCTGGTTACTGAGGATGCTACTTGGGAAGATGAAATGTTAATACAGCTGGTCTGACACCTCTCAAATGTTGAGGAAAAATATATTTTCCGAGGAAGGGCATGTTATGCCCCTAAACCTTGGTAATGATTACTTTTTTAATTATGTACATTTGGGATGTAGAGTGGCTGACACACGAACTACCTTAGGATAGTCTTCAATGTATTTTTTATACTTCTCTTGTTTGGTTGGCCTAGTAAAGGACAAATGGTTATTACCAAATCTTAAGTTGGATGTAAATGGTAAGGGGTCTCTTGCAAGAAATCATTAAAGAATGTCATTGAAGTATTTAAATTGCTCCGTAGAAGTGGCATTGCTAACAGACATTTGTCTGTCTTCCATATTCATCTTCTGTTTAAAATCCTCACTTCATTGCCTTCGAGATTGTCCTCTGCTATATTCTCTTTGGTTACTGCCTAATGTAGTGTCTTGTGATGTAGAATCTCTGTTACTTTTGTTTAGTTGATATAGAAATATCCTGAAATAGATTTTTCTCAGATTTACACAGTCAAATTATATGTGGCCTACCAAGGATGGGATGAAAGTTTTTTTGAAGACCATCAGTTTAACTTTCAAAGTTGAACTAAATCTTCTGTAGTTCCAGTTGTATGATAAAATTTTAAAAGTTATATTTGAGAGTTAATTATCTAATTCTCAATATTACTTTTCTTTCAGGATGAAGTTGCTCTAGAAGGTGAAACTGGGAAAATATACAGGGCTAATTATCTTGATTGGTTGGGGAGAACTGTCATTGTGCTACGACCTGGAAAGCAGGTCTCTTTGTAGTAATGAAGTAATTTAAGAATATGTTTACTTTCGGAAATAGTAAATAGCATTCAAATCATGTGTGTGCTGTCTTGTTTTTACAGAATACCACATCACAAGATGATCAACTACGTCACCTGGTTTATCTACTTGAGAATGCCATTATTAATTTACCATCAGGCCAGGAACAGATGTTATGGTTAATTGATTTCAGCGGTTGGTCATTGTCAAATTCAGTGCCTATTAAGACAGCTCGTGAAACTGCAAATATCTTGCAAAATCACTATCCTGAGAGGCTGGCAGTTGCTTTACTATACAACCCTCCTAGGATATTTGAAACCTTTTGGAAGGTCAATACTCTGTAAAATGTGCACTATGCTGATTTTATTACTTATAGTTCATTGTCTCTCATCTTTCATGTAGAAGCTAATATTCTGATCTCTATATATGAAGGTAGTCAAGTTCTTCCTTGATATAAAGACAGTTGAGAAAGTGAAATTTATTTACACAAAAAGTGAAGAAAGTGCCAGCCTTATGCAACAACTTTTTGATTTGGACAAGCTTCCAGTAGAATTTGGTGGCAAGAACAACTCACAATATGATCATGCTGAATTCTCAAAGCTTATGCGGCAAGACGATATAAAGACTGCTGATTACTGGGCTACAGGTGATAAGTTTACTCACTTGAATGGCAATTCAACATCAGAACCCGATTTTAAACCTGATAGTAATGCTCCAAAAGCAAGCTAGCTGGGCAAGATGATCTATTTGATTTGAAAATATGGTCGAAGAATTCATGATTCTAAAACTGTGTACCTTGTTTCATACTATTGTCCTACAATGACAAATAACTTTTTGGACTGCCTCATAGTTTTCTGAAAAAGGATTTGTTCGTCTTTTGAGAGGGCATCCTAACAATTATTTTGGATTACATATCAGCAAAGGTTGAAATATCTTTCTCCATGCATCTTTTTGTGTCATTGAAAATACAGATTTATTATTTTCTTTATTGGTTAGCCCAAGTCACCTCTTAGCAAACTAAGCTTCAGGGAAATTACGTGGGGCTTCAATGTGGTAGAGTTTAAGATCAGGTAATGTGCAGGTAGAGTCCCATGATTGAGGAGGCTGGGTGATGATTCCATGTGGGGATGTGACTTCAGTTGTCTCCATTGAAGTGAGTTTCTGTTACCATTGAGATCTAGTACTCTGGAATTGGCTCTCTCAACTGTCAGTGCGCTATGGTTGTAGTAAGAGGAGCAGATGTTAAGAAAAATTGAATTTTATGCATTCTTTGCTGTCATGTTGTCTTAGATATTTCGGATTGACTTTCCATGCTATCGCTATGAAAAGAATTTATGTTTTACTAATTTCAATTGTTCTTAGAATGATACCATTCAGAGACCTTGATAACCTTTTTCCATTGAGCTAATGCCTAATGCATACAATAATTGTGGTTTATTATTTTTATCTAGATATGTATCTACGATTGTATATAACAGATGAAAGGATTAAGCATTGATGTTTATGACCATGGATAAACTATAAAGGATGGTTTCCATTGTGTAGTGCTTAGGGCCAAATCTCAAATATTTTTTCAAAACAGTTACGGTATGCCAATCAGATCTATTTACCAGGAAAGAAAACCTCTTTCTTTTTATTATTTTGTATAGTTCTTGATTAATTTTTTTTAGGTACATTCAACACGATCTATGCATTTCAGAGCTTTGGACTAGGGTTGTGTGTGGTTATGAGCCTAGTAGAAGCAACCTCACGAGTCCATGACAAACGAATGATAGGAAATGTAATTTACACACACAAACAAGCTTTCATTCATTGGATTCATAAACACAATTGCAATATAGCTTTAGAAGAGGACACGCTCCACACTTCTATTTTCCCACAGGGCTCCCTTGGAATTCCTCAAATCCCTCTTTGAAACCCTTCCATTCTTTACTGTGTTCCTCTATTTGGAAGATTTTGTTACCAAGAACCCATTTATCATGGTGTGTTGCAGTTTGAATCACTAACTGAGAGCGTTTGAGGCACACATTACAAAATTAGCTCAAAAATGAAAAAGTAGGTGTGAACCTACATGGAACACCATCCTTCTACACTCCGTGCCATTTTACGTGGTTACATTATAAATTGACTTTGCAAAGTCTTCTATCTAAGCCATCTAACAATTCAAGAGAAACTTCAATAATTGAAGCTTTGGATTTGAGCATCATTACAAGTCCATAAAACTTATTGATCGTGACCTCCAATTGATAGCAATCAATAATATATGATTATGATGAAAAATTTTATATTCACAATTAAATTTACATTGTGAAGTTTGTAGTCTATTGGATGTTGAAGAAGCAAACTATGAATCTGAAGGTAGATGTTGCAAATCATGTCCATTGTACCAAAACAAGCATGAACGGACTTCAAGGACACTTGGGCTTTGATTTCCATGTTTGCAACATGTGGATTGTCAAAGCATTATCCTTTGAAATTTTTAGGGTGTAAAATTAATGTATAAACATGGGTAGGGTTGTGAAAAAGTGTGTGGATTGTCAAAGCATTATCCTTTGAAATTTGTAGGGTGTAAAATTAATGTATAAACATGGGTAGGGTTGTGAAAAAGTGTGGAAAAGCAGTACTTTTTTTTGCCAAGTTTGTAGTATGTTCATTAACAAGGCTTTATTTGTACAATTCACATGGAGCAAAATAAAATTGAAAAATGTGAATAGAGTTGTGTTTATATTGTATTTTATTATAGAAGTAGCAAAACAAGGGTGTTGTCCCTTACAAAACCACAACTCGAAGGTGTAAAAACAACATGTATTTACAACAAGGTTAAGAAAAGACCATTGATAGCAGACTAGCAACACAACTAGTAACCCACATCAAATGTGGGTAAACAACTCACCCACAACATTGGGAGAAGAATGTGAGACTTGTTGGCTAAATATTTTGCAAGTCACTAAGACTACAACTTGTAAAACATGTGTTTTAGGCAGCAGTGTGTGAGATTACTCTCTTCTCTTAGCAATAGGGGAGGCTCCTTTCTTACCGCAGGTGGCTTCAAGTATAACTGAATTGTAGCACATTCAGTTCGCCTTGCAACAGTAATATCGGTGGCTCGGTAATCGACTTAAGAACAATTAACCGAGACAGCGATGAATTTATCTAAAGATGAAATAACACAAGAGCTCAAAGTCTCTTGTCCTTACCCCAAATACGTACTCTATTTATTTAATTTCCAATACTGAAGCCCAAAGTCTTCAGTCCTTGGAGTATTATAGCCACTACTCTCTATAGTTTCCTTGATCTCTTGAAGCACAAAGTCTTCAGAAAACTTGGATTAAAGATGCTCCAGTGAAATAAACAAGTTAACTATTCAATCTGAATTAAGGATCAACAAATGCTACATAAGAAAACATTCATCAATTTTCAAGACAACAACTCAAAGTTTGTCAATCTCTATTCCTTTTATTCAGATGCTCAACTCTCTTACAATGAAACACAAAGTCTTTAGAAAATTAGAGTTTTGCCTATAGTTTACTTGCACACAACAAAAGATGAAAATTTACAATGACCTCCCCTCCTTATATAGGAAAAGAGGAGAGAGGAAAGTGCAGAAGAAAGGGGAAACCCTCAACCACTCTGACTTATTCTATCTTTATATCTAACTAACTAACTTTGAACTATTCAAAGCTTATTAACAACTAACTAACTTTGACTTATTCAATGTTGCAGGACCTAATGTCCTTGCAGCATGATTACATGAGAACATTTTATATACTTTCGTGTAATCTATCAAAGATTCCACACTTTTACAAAATGCATAATGCAAGCATCTAAGTGTCTGACAAGACATGACACCTATTTGCATCATCCTTTTGTGGTCTTCATGCTGCTACAGGATGCCCGATGATTGATGTGTTCTGGTTGGAGAAAACATCTTGAACCGGAACATGAATCTACATCCTTGATTGCTTTGCATCATTGGCGTGATCACTGAGAGGCATCTTTGTGTCTTTCTGTTTCAGTTTTGAAAACATTCTATGCCTAGAATCATTTCACACTTTCCACTTCTCTGTCTGGCTTCATCATATGATTGCTCTTGCTTTGTATCCTTGTGCCATGGGAAGAACATGAGAAGATATTTCTTCAACTTGCAATCGTATGGGAAGTACTTTTCTTCTTGCAACACGACTCTTCATTATTTGAGGAGAAGAGCGCGCACCTCATGAAAGGTCATAAAAGGACACAAGAAGGTGAGTTTTTGCATATTGGAAAACTGGACTTCTTCTTTGATATGTAAGTATGAACATCATGAAAGAAGTGGAATCTCCAATCCATAATGCATATAGGGAAGAACTTAGTATTTTGGATGCACTGCATGTATGCGGACAACAAGCTTTGAGTTTGATAAAATGAATACATGGACGCATTCATGCATGGGCAAATTTTCAATATTCAAGGTGGGATTTTTGGAATCATTTATAACTCATGAACGGACACACTATGTGCATGGAACAATGAGATGGGAAAGGTATTATTTCATGGAAGGATGCGTGGTGGACTTTTTGGAGACAAATGCATATTGAAAAGGAAAGGTGAGCTTTTTAAGAACAAATGCATATAAAGGTGGAAAGTGGGCTTTTATGGGCTGTCTGCATATTGGGGCAGCATCTT
>MU224326.1:3384132-3412427 GCA_018584345.1 Thuja plicata | reverse complement strand
TAATGAAAAAGGTATATGCATCACGATACATAAAAAAATGATATGCTTTTTTCATATAAAATGACGCCTTATGACTTAGTCATTACATAGTTTAGTTCGTATTAAATTATGCCTTTGAGTAAAAAATTGACGTCTCATTTCATCCATGTGTTTTAAGAAAATTTCGGCATACATTAATATATGTAATGACTTCACATTTCGATGCCTTATGGACTTTAAGTCATGCCACGGTTTTATTCAAGACTTTCACATTTTTAAACATATCAAATGATATGTAATAAACATAAAAGTTGATGCCTCTTCTTTAAAAGAAACCGTAGGATTTTTAGAGAAGAATAGCATATGCTTTTGGGATAGAATAACGTTTTTATTTAAAAACAATGCGTTAATATTAGAATAAAACTAATTATAATAAAATTTGTTTTACAATATGCATTATAATAAGTTATTATTTTAATATTAATATTAATATTTTGATATTATTATTATTATTTTAAAATAATAATAAAAATATTATTTAAAAAAAAAAAAGAAAATCGTCGTTAAATGGTAATTCGTAATGAATTATAAGAATTATAAATAAAACTTGATTTTATTTATAAATCTTATCTTTATCTTCATCTTTTAATAAAATAAAATTATTTAACAATATATGCATATAATGCAAATATTATTTAAAAATCTATTTTGAATGCAAAATGAACTTAAAATATTTGTATGCGTCTTTTAAAATTTTAATGATTTGATATGCAGATGTGGTTCAGAATCTTGCAAAATAACACAAAATCTTAGAATATAGATCAAAATCTATTTCTCATACAAAATAAGCTTTCACTTTGTGCACCTGACAAGAAAAAGACCATTTCTTTACTGACCTTGGAAGGACGTGAGAATTGCCTAAAAACAAACTGGAGGACAAAGGCTACAAAACTACGACCAGGACAAGACCAAAAACCAAACACAAGAACAAGAAAAAGAAACTAAGAAAACGCCTTAGGGGATTTAACTTACAAAATTTTCGTAGGGTTGCCCCAATTTTGTGAAAACAAAATTGAGGACAACAGCTGGCTCTGAACTGGGAACATTCCTCGTTTGTTTCTCAAAAAAATGAGGAGTGTAGAATCCAGAATCTCCAAGTGCCTTTATCTACTCCATTGGGCTATAGAGTCAGGCGACCAAAGAAAAAGACTAAAAAAAAAAAGGATAACGCGACCGACGCAAAGCACCTAACAAAATAAAATTGTGCAAATGCACTTATTGAAAACGAAAAAAAACCCACCTATTTAAAACTAGCCGACAATGCAACTTTTTAGATGAAACCATTTATTGGTTCAACAAAATAGATACCTTTTTTCAGCAGCTTGCAGTACCTTGCATGCTCCCATGTAACTTTGTTAAGATGGATTAGGAACAACTGGAGCACTGATGTCAATGCTTGATGTAACACCTCTTGGAAGTGATGAACAAATTCACCTTCTTGAGATGATTCATATATATTGCTGCTCCAATATGAGTCTATAGATCCAAACTACTCCTGCTAAACTGCAAATGCATGTTTAACCTCTTCCTCAATTGTATCTCCATGCTTAGGTACAAGTGGAACATCTGATTTTCCATTGGCCTCCAACCAAGCGAGATGTCTTACAGGACATCCCCTTGATCGAACAAAGACTAAATTCTTCTTGTTGGCTGCAACTTGAGTGATTGGTTTTTTAACCATGACAATCTCAGGCTCCAAATGACAAAGATGCACTATTGTGAGCTTGACTGAGACCTTCATGCATGTCCATCTTTTCATGTCTAATGACACAATTGTCTTTGTTCACTTGAGCATCAGAAGATAGAGTTGCATCTTTCTTATTTTCATCAATGGCTTTCTGAGATTGCGTGAACCAAAAATAAGAGTCGCCAGCTATGTCTTCTTCCTTTTCTTGGAAGAGTATAGCAAGATCACTTTCCTCATATTCAGGATGCTTTACTATTGCCTTCACTGATGGTGCCTCAATAGCAAGCTTCTTTGGTGATAAAACCAACTTTTGTTGATTCTCATCAACAGAACTATGAGCAACATTTAGAAGAGATTTTCTTTTTACATCTTTGTGAGGAACGAAGAACATACCCTGAGCTATTTGCTTTTTGAGAGCAAGCAACTCATTTTCCAACCTCTGCACCACAGGATCCGTCCTTGTCATGGGAGAAAATGAATCGAAAGAAAGATAACTTTCTTCAAACTCATTTGCTTCAATTATTATCTGCCCAACAAGAATAAGATCATCTTCAATTCCAATGGCCAACGTCTGTGCAACTGCAAGAGTAGCAGGAGCTTCTCTTCTCAATAGAAAACTGATTTCAGGAATCTGAGAATTGACAAAGAAACACTTCAAATTTGCAGCTGTAGGTCGAGTAATAGTTGGAATCTTTCATGTCAACTTGTTGAAATGAGCCACAAATTCACACATAGGTACGTGAAACGCATTCTTCAACTGAGTGAGTTGGGCCAACAGGGCATGGGCATCTTCAAGCGGCTTGAACCTTTCTTCAAACTTGGCTATGAGAGTAGCCCAGTTTGTGATGGTCTGTGGTCAAAGATGATAAAACCAATCAGCAGCTACACCTTGGAGACTTTCCACAAACAACCTCACAGACACGTCCTCATGTTCAACACCAAGAACACCGCACGCAATGTAAAAAGCAGCAATATGTTCATCAAGATGTTGTTGTCCATTTCCACAGAATTTTGGAAAATTCTTCCGCGAGCCATCAAGAAGAGTATGTAGAGGTAGAGCTAGATTCAATGGACCAAAAGCATTTCCCCAAGGACCTTGGGCCATTTACATGTCCTTGGTAAAAAGCTTGAAAAACTACAAGAAATAACAAAATGATGGAGTAATTACAATGGATAGGACACAAGCATACTTCAAATGAAAGCATGAGGCTTCTGAATGCGTATCGTGTACCTAGTAGAACAATTAGATCAACTAAATAAAATTTGGATGGAGCGTCGTTTAGTTCTCTCCTGTAGAACAAACGATTAATATTTTTTCTCTTTTTTCAGAAAAAGATTACAAAGTGTAGGTAACAAAACTTGTAAAACATCAAAAATAAAAGATAAAGAAGCAAAGTGTCCGTTAAAGGCACAAAGTCCTCTGTTGCTTCTCTGGGACGAGAAACTCAAATAGAAGCTCAAAGTATTCTTAAGTGAACTTGTTATCAACCTTGTAATCAAAATAGTATTCAGATCCCCAGTAGAGTCGCCAAAAACTGTTGGCTAAATATTTTGCAAGTCACTAAGACTACAACTTGCAAAATGTGTGTTTTAGGCAGCAGTATGTGAGATTACTCTCTTCTCTCAGCAATAAGGGAGGCTCTCTTCTTACCGCAGGTGGCTTCAAGTAGAACTGAACTGTAGCACATACAGTTCGCCTTGCAACAGTAATATCGGTGGCTCGGTAATCGACTTAAGAACAATTAACCGAGACTTCGATGAATTTATCTAAAGATGGAATAACACAAGAGCTCAAAGTCTCTTGTCCTTACCACAAATACGTACTCTATTTATCTAATTTCTAATACAGAGGCCAAAGTCTTCAGTCCTTGGAGTATTATAGCCACTACTCTCTATAGTAACCCCAATCTCATAGAAGCACAAAGTCTTCAGAAAACTTGGATTAAGATGCTCCAGTGAAATAAACAAGTTAAGTATTCAATTTGAATTAAAGATCAACAAATGCTACATAAGAAAACATTCATCAATTTTCAAGACAACAACTCAAAGTTTGTCAATCTCTATTCCTTTTATTCAGATGCTCAACTCTCTTACAATGAAACACAAAGTCTTTAGAATATTAGAGTTTTGCCTATAGTTTACTTGCACATAACAAAAGATGAAAATTTACAATGACCCCCCTCCTTATATAGGAAAAGAGGAGAGAGGAAAGTGGAGAAGAAAGGAGAAACCCTCCACCACTTTGACTTATTCTATCTTTATCTCTAACTAACTAACTTTGAACTATTCAAAGCTTATCAACAACTAACTAACTTTGACTTATTCAATGATGCATGACCTAATGTCCTTGCAACATGATTACATGAGAACATTTTACATACTTTCGTGTAATCTGTCAAAGATTCCACACTTTTACAAAATGCATAATGAAAGCATCTAAGTGTCTAACAAGACATGACATCTATTTGCATCATCTTTTTTTGGTCTTCATGCTGCTACATGATGCCTGATGATTGATGTGTTCTGGTTGGAGAAAGCATCTTGAACCAGAACATGAATCTACATCCTTTATTGCTTTGCATCATTGGGGTGATCACTGAGAGGCATCTTTGTGTCTTTCTGTTTCAGTTTTGAAAACATTCTATGCCTGGAATCATTTCACACTTTCCACTAATCTGTCTGGCTTCATCATACGATTGCTCTCGCTTTGTATCCTTGTGCCATGGGAAGAACATGAGAAGATATTTCTTCAACTTGCAACCATATGGGACGTACTTTTCTTCTTGCAACACGACTCTTCATTATTTGAGGAGAAGAACACGCACATCATGAAAGGTCATACAAGGACACAAGAAGGTGAGTTTTTACATATTGGAAAACTGGACTTCTTTGATATGTAAGTATGAACATCATGAAAGAAGTGGAATCTCCAATCCATAATGCATATAGGGAAGAACTTAGTATTTTGGATGCACTGCATGTATGTGGACAACAAGCTTTGAGTTAGATAAAATGAATACATGGACGCATTCATGTATGAGCAAATTTTCAATATTCAAGGTGAGATTTTTGGAATCATTTATAACTCATGAACGGACACACTATGTGCATGGAACAATGAGATGGGAAAGGTATTATTTCATGGATGGATGCGTGGTGGACTTTTTGGAGACAAATGCATATTGAAAAGGAAAGGTGAGCTTTTTAAGAACAAATGCATATAAAGGTGGAAAGTGGGCTTTTATGGGCTGTCTGCATATTGGGGCAGCATCTTGCTCCTTGCATTTCTTTATGCATTTTTGGGAAGAACATCATTGAGAACGGGGTTTTTAAGCGCGACTACATATGAGAATAAATTGCATTCTCATATGCAACTTAGAAAAGATGAGAGAGAAGAAGAGAGCACAACATATTAAAAAACAAAAACGCAAACAAGAAAAGAGAAAACAAACATTTTACTTCTCTTGAATGCAAAGGGAAAAAACAAACCTCCTTTTCAAAGCAAATTCCAGAAATGGAAATGAATTTCGAATTTGCAAATTAAGGGAAATTTACAGAGTTATGTAGACCCTAAAATTGACAAGTTCTTGTGAAAAACAATGCCAATATCAGTGGTCATGGTTTGGGGAAGGACAAGTGTTCACCATGCATCAAAATTTGCATGAAAACAACAAGTAAAGGGGAGAACAACTTCAAAAATGTGCCCTATGAACATGGCATGCTTTCCTCTTCTTTGAAAGAATCAAGACTTCATTAAAGGATGAAATTCGAAATTGCAAATGAAGAGGAAAATCTATTCTTGAAGATCAAGATGAAACTTGTTCAACTACAGATTTAATGGCTACTTTCTTGGAAAAGAAGAAGTCTGAAGTTTAAATGGAAACACAGATAGTCCTCCCCATGAAAAATGCCAATAATGGTGGATGCAATTTTGATTTTATCAACTCCAGCTCCTCCTTGATAGTTTAACGCAGCATACTGCGAATGCAAACTGTTTCAAAAGGCTCACCACATGCTTCCTTGAGGGTTAACGTAGCAAATAGTGGAGGAGGGAAAACATTTTTAATGAAAACGTTGGTGCATTTTTAATAATAAAAAAATGCCATGTTTCATGTTGTGTTTTAACGACTTTTACACAGATTATCGCATAGGCATGTTTAATGAGAAACAATGCCCGATAATTATTAGTGAACCTACGGTTTTAATGAAAAAGGTATATGCATCACGATACATAAAAAAATGATATGCTTTTTTCATATAAAATGACGCCTTATGACTTAGTCATTACATAGTTTAGTTCGTATTAAATTATGCCTTTGAGTAAAAAATCGACGTCTCATTTCATCCACGTGTTTTAAGAAAATTTCGGCATACATTAATATATGTAATGACTTCACATTTCGACGCCTTATGGACTTTAAGTCATGCCACGGTTTTATTCAAGTCTTTCACATTTTTAAACATATCAAATGATATGTAATAAACATAAAAGTTGATGCCTCTCCTTTAAAAGAAACTGTAGGCTTTTTAGAGAAGAATAGCATATGCTTTTGGGATAGAATAACGTTTTTATTTAAAAACAATGCGTTAATATTAGAATAAAACTAATTATAATAAAATTTGTTTTACGATATGCATTATAATAAGTTATTATTTTAATATTAACATTAATATTTTGATATTATTATTATTATTTTAAAATAATAATAAAAACATTATTTTTATTTTAAAAAGAAAAACGTTGTTAAATGGTAATTCATAATTTATTATAAGAATTATAAATAAAACTTGATTTTATTGATAAATCTTATCTTTATCTTCGTCTTTTAATAAAATGAAATTCTTTAACAATATATGCATATAATGCAAATATTATTTAAAAATCTATTTTGAATGCAAAATGAACTTAAAATATTTGTATGCGTCTTTTAAAATTTTAATGATTTGATATGCAGATGTGGTTCAGAATCTCGCTATCATTAAAATTTCTAAGGAAAACTTTGCAGAATGACGCAAAATCTTAGAATAGAGTTCAAAATCTATTTCTCATACAAAATAAGCTTTCACTTTGTGCATCTGACAAGAAAAAGACCATTTATTTACTGACCTTGGAAGGACAAGAGAATTGCCTAAAAATAAACTTGAGGACAAAGGCTACAAAACTACGACCAGGACAAGACCAAAAACCAAACACAAGAACAAGAAAAAGAAACTAAGAAAATGCCTTAGGGGATTTAACTTACAAAAATTTTGTAGGGTTGCTCCAATTTTGCGAAGACAAAATTGAGGACAACAGCTGGCTCTGACTGGGGAACATTCCTCGTTTGTTTCTTAAAACAATGAGGATAGTCAAATGATCATCATTTGTATCCTTCCACCATGTGGCAACACCTTTACGACACAAAAGAGAGCAATCTGTATCCAAATGACTAGTAGAGAATCACTAGCTACATCTAAAGGGGAGGCCCTCAAAATCTAGTGATTGGGTCCATGGCCTATCCCCAACCATGAGAACCACATCCCTCGAAAGGGATGTGGAGATGTCAATGTCAACCAGAATGCAAGAAAAAGTAGAGTGAATCACTGTAGTCATAGCCTCATCCACCTTTAAAAAATGACCAATAGAGCTTCCTATGGCCTCAAAGCAAGAATTATCCCAAAAAATGTAGGGGAAGATTTGGGAGACGAATCCACACTGGACACACACTGAATGAATTATATAATGGGTGGGAAACTTAAAAAACTAAAGATAAGAGGCATGGACCAAATCATAGAGTTGTAAGATACTCACAATTCAAGTAGAGAAAGAGATAAACATTGCCAACCAATTTGCCTAAGCTACTTTGCTTTTGAAATCTAGGAATCATCTTAAAGACCTTTCCCTTTCAGTTGGAACAAAAATTCTTTCTAATCTCAACATCTTTTTTTTCTTAATTTTCACTCACCCAATAGTGCTTCAATCTAATAGTTTTTGATTAAGGTAAAAACAATTTTTGAAGGGAACCGTTACCCTTTACAACATCAGAGAGATAGGAAATAGAAGCACAACCCTAAAAGAGACAACTGGGGGAAAATGAGATATGCATTACAAAACCCCACCAGCACAACCTACCAACAAATAAAACCAGCAGCTCTCGACCAGCAAAACGATAGCAGCATAAAAAGAATAAACACTAAAGCACCTACTGCACACAACCTAGAGAAGAAGGTCGCGGCCTAACATCAGAGCTCAAGAAAAAACCAACAACAAGGTTATCCCTTAGACCCCTTCTTATGGGATCAGACTGTCATATCAAATGAAGACAAAGATCTCTTGAAAGATTTACCTTTAACCATAATCCATCCTTCTTCCACTTTGGCAACCACATCCTGCTAGGATAGGGAATCCATAACCGAATTCCCAACATTCATAGAATTTCCTATTAGGATTGGATAATACTGAGAGGGGGATGGATCAGTATTACTGAACTTAATTAAATTCTTCAACCAATTAAACAGTAACCATAAGTTTGCAGAAATGAAAAGAACATAAGAAAATAACACAGTACTCATAACACCATTATTTGTTGTCGAGGAAATCGTGGCCAAGGGAAAACCCTGGTGGGGATGATACCCACAAGCATGCACTAAAGTATAGTGTCCCTGTTAGGAGACCTAGTCCTGTTAGGACCTCAATATTACATAGTACATTTCCTTGTTAAAGGAATTACAACCCTGTTAAAGGCATACAACACCCTGCTAGGGGCCAACTGAGCATACAACTCTACAATAAAATTCTGTTACAAAATATTCTCAGTAAAGAACGATAACAAGCATCTCTAATGCTTAGATAGTTCTTGTTCATGGTTCATCAATGATCTCTGTCATCCTCTACTCTGTCATTCACATCTATCTCATAACATATCATCAATCCATGTATATTCTACTTCCACAAAAGGATCTTACATATATATCTTTCTCTTTTGCCAAGTCGACTCTCAATGCAAATATTACATAGTCGGCTTTCAATACAAAATAAATTTAATAAAGTAAATATTAGATGAATAGTCGACGCTCTTACATAGTCAAATTATAGGTTATCATCAACCATAATCCAACTCCGATTGCTTGGAGTCCACGTCATACTCCCTTAATCATTGCTATTGTCCAACTACTCTGTATCACTGTTCTGCTGCAGTATGTCTGTCTTCAATTCTCTCTAACTCATTGTAAAGATTACCAAAACAAAATTGATCTTAGGTGGAGGTCACACATACCCTAGACTATCTTCCTCTAAGCTCGCATGTCATAACTCATCGATCTCGATCTTCGATACCCAAAATACTTTTGTATCTCTGCTTCTATACTTAGTCAATTTCTGAGTTAGAAAAACTTAACTTTATAAGAATCGATCTGTAAACCAGATGTGTTTTCATAAATGACAACTAAAAAGTGAATCACTTTACACAAAATTGATCACTTGCCAACAATCTCTCCCTTTGGCATTGATGACAACACTTAACAAAAAAATGACTAAGTGTTCCAACAAAACAAAATTGTTTCCTCTATTTTCTCTCCTTCCTTATTACTTCCTTCTTATCTCTTCTCCCATTCATTTTTTCTTCTCTTCTCCCCCTTTGACAACAATGTCAAAGGTGCATACAAAATAATAGGATTAGTGCTTGCTCACCAATTTCAGAATATCTTGAAAGGAATCTTCTAAGATCTTCACTTCTGTACTCCATGTTTTAAACAATATTTGACTAACATGAATTAGTCCATTCTATGCAAATGATGCGGTCTCTGTTTCTTTTAACTATGTAGGCATAGAATTAGTCAATGACTCTGTAACTTTCTCTAAGTCTGATAGATGTGCCTCAAGTATGGATAGATTAGGAGTGATTAAACTCTTCAGCAAATTGAATCTTGTTACTAATCTCCCTTTCTCAATATCCAATACACTGAGTTTTGTCAAAATTCTTGTTACTTCCTTGTCTAACTCTGTTATAGATTGTGAAGAGGTTTCACAACTGTCCATCATATTGTTCAGAGTTGTTGTCTCCTTGGCAATAATGTCTTCAATGTTCTGAACATGCCTAATAGGATTCATACAGTAACTAAACAGTTTCCTTCCATGTGCAATGCAACTCTTTTCATTTGTCAAACAAGTTTTTAGAATGCCTAAGTCCCATGCAATAATAGACTTGCAAACTTCAGATAGTTTCTTCTCCGAATAGTTCTTTTCTGCCTTCTCTTCTGCAATCTTTATCAAATTCTCATAATATCCATCAAATTCATCAAGTGTTATTTTTAGATTTTCAATGTCATCTCTGTGCTGGAAAAAATAGGTACTGGAAGCAATTTGTTCACAGTATCAATTGCCCCGGTACTTACTTTAGCCTTTTTATCACCTTTCAATTCCGATCTTTCCTTGACTTTAGTTAGTGCAGTAAAAGCTAATTTTACTAGCTCATCTTCATCCATGTAGTCAACATTAACTTCTGTTGTTTTATCTTTGCTTTCCAACAATGAGATGGAAGATGTGTTTACCTCTTTCTGTTCATCCTCTTTCTTTTCTTCCTTCTTCTCTTCTTCCTCTTTATGCTCTTCTTCCTCTTTTTTCTCTGCTTCATCTGCAATAGTGTTGTCCACATTCCCTGCAAATGGGTCCTTTTCATCATGTGATGTATCAAGTGTCACAAGCACACTAGCAACATAGAAATTTGGTTGTAAATCAGATTCGCTCTTCTCAGCATTTGCTTTAGCTGTCTTTGAACTTTCTCCCATTCCTAATGGTGTAGGCGAAGTGGTTTTAGGAGGTGGAGGCTTCTCAAGAGTAGTGTTCATCAATATTTTATCCAGTGCCTTCTGAGTTTCCTCAGTGACTTCATCATATTTTCTTGCCATGATTTTCAGCAGTCTTACCTTAGTCCTCAACAAAGGTTTCAATTCCTTGACTATTCTCTCCCTTTCTTGTAAAGATATCACAGGCAACATGTTGTCAATTTCCTGATTTTTTATTGTTTCATCTTCAATTTGAGCTAACTGTTTCCTTGTCTCTAATCTCCCATACAGTTCTTCAGGTATGTTTCTCTCAATTTCCAATAGAGTCTTTCTGAAAACAAGTAGGTGATTAACTACAACATCTTCAATTTTTTGTTTGTCAGTCTCACCATACCTGTCATAGTATTTGTCAATTGAAACTAGCTTCCCTTGTTCTATAGCTCTCTTCTCTATCATCTTCAAGTAAGGCTTCCATGCTTGATTACTCTTCTTAGGTTTTTTCTCATCTCTCACAGTGCTTGGTTCCATAGATGATGTTTTCTTGCTAGATCTAGTGTTTACTCTAGGAGTAATGTTTTCATTTTGTGATGTCTGCTGTGATGGAGGAGGTGGAATGTCTACCATTAGTACTCCAGGAGTGGGAAGGGATGTAGTACTAGCACTTGCCAAACCAGAAGATCGTTCTGCCATTTTCCTTTTCACTTCTTTCAACTCTTCTTCTGTCAATCCTACCTTGACACCATATTCATGTATAATGTTATCAATTTTCCTTTTCCTCAGACCTCTAGTCTGTTCCTCTCTTACCTTAGCTAATTTCTCCTTATATGTACCCCATCTTTCTTCTGATTTATCAATCTCAGATGCAAGAACATGTTCAACTTGCATGGTCAATACCTCTAAACTTACTTCATATCCATTGGATAACACCATTTCTTCCTAGTAGTGACTGCCTCAAAGCATACACAATCAGTTTCAACCATGAAACAGATTGTATCCTTGTATTTTTCAACAATGTCTTCATGTAATATGTATCTAGTTTTCATTTGCATCTGAAGAATCTTAATCATACCAAACAATTCCCCATCAACCCATGTTCTATTCTATCTTTTGTAGCTCTGTGAAGTTTGAATACCAGTAGGTATCCCTTTTCTCCAACCACTAGGGTGCATGCCAGGAAATTTGTGTTTAATGTGTATAAACATATGCATCAATAGTGAGCCAAATCTGAAGGTCTTCGATCTGTATTTCTTTATTAGTTTAACATTCTCCAGAAATTGTTGTGCCAATACTTCGCATATGTTATATTTCACATTTTCTTTCACCATTCTCCATGCCATCATAATGACTCCTGCAAATACCAAATTAGGTCTACTGCAGTAGTAGAATTTGTAGCCAAGTATCATAGAGATTAATCTCACATCTTGCTGAAAGATGTCATTTACTGTCATTGCTCGCATGTCCCATTTAGAGTGAGTTAGGGTTTTTAACTTCTTTCTTCACATGTTTTTCTGCAATAGGAATGATTCCAGTGTTGTCCAGTCCAGTAATCTCATGAATTAAATCACTATAGATCTTCACAAGTTGTTCACCTATCCAAATGAACTGATCATGTACTCTGCTCAACAATATCTTGATCCATTCTATTTCATCGAATTCATACAAATCCTAAATTTTCATTATTCTCAAATGATCAATGTGTCTGTGTTCATCTTTCATAATTCCTTTCTCAGTCATATACTCCATCTCAGTGGAAATCTCATCAGTACCAAGTATATCATACTTACAATGAATGTAAGCCCTAATATCTTCTACGTGTAATACACCATGAGGGGTTTGAGAAAATGTTCCTTCAGGATTTTATTCACAAGACTTGAACGAATGTTTCTTGAATTTATACCTAGGTTGATCTACGACATCGTACATGTGCATCCATAGCTAGATGATGTAAATACCTTTATTTCACTGAATTCTGAATTTTTTGCTTCAATCGATCACGCACGACAATTGTAGAATAGATTGAGTTCCTTCGCTCTCTAATCTCCTTAGGTCGCTCTTGTCAAATGGTAAGGAAATAGATCATTGTATGGTGCTTTATACAAGTTTAAGTTAGAAGGGTTTATTTTACTCAATACTGTCCAGTCGGCTGTAAATCTTGCGATCACAATATATGCATCAGCTGATGTTGCGCTCTTAGATGTATACTGCATTATATCGGTCATGTTCATACCTAAGGTCAACCGAGCTCAATCCACAAAATTTGGGACTGGATATACTCTGATATCTGTATCCAATGCTCCTCATAAGGCCATGATCGGCCAATTAGGTCGATTGTGCTTTGCTTCCATCATGCGAAGATCTAGTAGCATCTATTGTCTCTCCTTGGACTAGTGTCTCACTGGTTTCTTTGATCTTCCAAATTTTACCACTGCTGTTATCTTCTGCTTTCTTAAAACAACTGTCAAAATCATTCTTCAAATCTTCAACACTCTTGACAATATCACTTCCTCTCTTCTGTGAATTCATAGGAGGTGTTACTCTTTTGTGGTTTACTCCATTATACCTACCAAACTTCGCTATATGTCCTGGATTATTGCATTTGTAAAATAAATGAGGTCTTCTTTCGTGATTTACTTGCAGCTTACAATACTTCGCAATGTGTCCAAGATTATGGCATTTATAGCATGTAGGTTCTCTTCCATTGTCTTGTTTATATCCATGTTGATTAGGTTTCCTGCATTCTGCTTTCTTGTGCCCATATCTATTGCAATTAAAACAATAACCAGAAATTTTTTAAAAGGGGCATTACCTCTGCAGTCTCTCTTCATGTGTCCAAATTTGTTACAACCAAAGTATCTACCTTTGAAGGGTCTGATATGCTCTCTACGTTCTTCAATAGGAGGTTTTTCAGCATCAATCTTCTCATTAGATTTCTCTTCCTGATTCTTTGAGCATTCAGCTTCATTGAAGTCAATACCAGTCATATCACCTTTAGGTTTCTGTATGTCTCTTTGTTCATCGATCAAATCACTACTGGTGTGAAGTTTCTCAATGTGTTTCTTTGCCTCAACAAGTTCACCTTTTATGATCTGATTGTATTTCTCTAGTTCTAGATACTTGTTCTTGTAGTTGTCAGCCTTATTCTTCATTTGATCTAATGCACTGTTTTGAAATTCTTCAACTTTCTTCTTAGCATTCTTTTGTATCTGAATTTATTTAGTCATAGCCTCATTCTCAAGTTTCAGGGTTTCATTTTCTTCTTTAAGTTGCTTTATCTGATCTGAATTATCTTCGTCTGAATCCTCTTTTATATGAACCATAAGATCTTGTCTTTGACTTTTGGAAAGTTCAAGTTGTTCCTTGAGTTTCTTTATAAATTTCTCAGCTCTTCGAATGTTGAATCTCAATTCTCTATTCTCTGCTTTTTCTTTGTCAAGGTCTTCAAGTGCAACATCAAAGTTTTCTTGCAAACTATCCAAATCCATTTTGATCTCCCTTAAGCTGTTAGACTTTCTCTCCAAGGTCCAAAAGCTCTGATACCAATTGTTAGGATTGGATAATACTGAGAGGGGGGTGAATCAGTATTACTGAACTTAATTAAATTCTTCAACCAATTAAACATTAACCATCAGCTTGCAGAAATGAAAAGAACATAAGAAAATAACACAGTACTCATAACACCATTATTTTTTGTCGAGGAAACCATGGCCAAGGAAAAACCCCAGTGGGGATGATACCCACAAGCATGCACTAAAGTATAGTGTCCTTGTTAGGAGACCTAGCCATGTTAGGAGCTGAATATTACATAGTAAATTTCCTTGTTAAAGGAATTACAACCTTGTTAAAGGCATACAACACCCTGTTAGGGGCCAACTGAGCATACAACTCTACAATAAAATTCTATTACAAAATGTTCTCAGTAAAAAATAATAACAAGCATCTCTAATGCTTAGATAGTTCTTGTTTATGGCTCATCAATGATCTTTTTCATCCTCTTCTCTATCATTCGCATCTATCTCATAAAATATCATCAATCCATGTATATTCTACTTCCACAAAAAGATCTTACATATATATCTTTCTCTTTCACCAAGTCGGCTCTCAATGCAAATATTACATAGTCGACTTTCAATAAAAAATACATTTAATAAAGTAAATATTAGATGCATAGTCAATGCTCTTACATAGTCAAATTATAGGTTATCATCAACCATAATCCAAATCTGATTGCTAGGAGTCCACATCATACTCCCTTAATCAGCGCTACTGTCCAACTGCTATGTATCACTGTTCTGCTGCAGTCTGTCTGTCTTCAATTCTCTCTAACTCGCTCTAAAGATTACCAAAACAAAATTGATCTTAGGTGGAGGTCACACATACCCCATACTATCTTCCTCTAAGCTCTCATGTCATAACTCATCGATCTCGATCTTCGATACCCAAAATAATTTTGTATCTCTGCTTCTATACTTAGTCGATTTCTGAGTTAGCAAAACTTAACTTTATAGGAATCAATCTGTAAACCAGATGTGTTGCCATAAATGACAACAAAAAAGTGAATCACTTTACACAAAATTGATCACTTGCCAACATTTCCAACACCCAACACAGGCTTGACCTGCAGAGTTCCAGCTCCCGGAGCCCTTCTAGCAGAAGAGGGGGAAGCAAGAGGACATGCAGAGCCAACAATAGCTAGTGAACTAGCAGGAAAATTGGAACCATCCAGCAAGGAAGAGACAATTCCAGCATAACCTATTGCAACAGAAGCCCGCACAAGGACATAATCAGCAAGGGGAGCATCCACAACTTCAGCCCCAAGACTAACACCAGCTTCCTCATGGGGTGAATCATTTCCCTCAAACAACAAAGGAGAAGGCACATGAGAATCTGAAGCAACAACCCAGGAAAAGCTCCGTTGGGAAGAACTCTTCACAACTGTGTAATGCTGAGAAGAGGCACCTTTCCACCATGAAACATAATGCCTGGTTTTACCCAGACTACATTTGGCTTCAATATGACCTGTTTGAAAGCATCTTTGACACCTAAAAGGGATACCTTCATAGTCCAAAGACTGAATCCAACTTCCCTTAGGAGAAACCAACCTAATCTCCGCAGGCAAGCCCTCGGAAGCATCTATATCCACCAATATACAGACATAGGTGGAGTGGAGAATGTATGTAGATTCCTCATCCACCATCAGGATGTCTCCCAAAGCCTCACCCAACTCCAAAAGAGGATCCACCCAAATATGAAGAGGGAGGTTTGGAAGCCTAACCCAAATAGGTATCTTATTAAAAGTATCAGAAGAGGGATTGAAATCCTCATGCCATGGTTTAATCATCAACATGAAGCGATCATCCCAACTAAAATAATGACCACAAAGGATACATTTTCTATCCTCCATACAATCAAATGTGGCAACAAAAAATCCTTTAGCCAAAGGGAAGATATGAACCTCACTAGAAATGATGGGTTCCCAAAATTTGGAAATCCAAGCTTGAAGCTTAAGGAGACTTGGCCAAAAAAACCTAAATCTGCAGATTGCCGCTTGGTTGGAAAAAATGGACAAAGAATGCTCAATTTCTTCCATAGTATCCACACCCAAAGAGAGAGAAATGGGAGAAGTCATAGGGACATGAGATACCACCATGAAAGACTTCAGAGAAGCCCCAACCACATGCTTGAATGACACCTGTGAAGACTTGGGAGGCCCCTCGAAAACCCTAGGATCAAGACCTGCTGCCACAGAAGAAAGGGAGGCCACGACAGAAGCTCTAGCCGGAAAAACATTCTCCCCACCACCAGAAGACATGCCACCACCGAAAGTAGTCAGGATAGAGAGAGAAATGCATAGGGTAGGGGAAAGTAGCATAGACGCTCCACGCTGAGAGGGAATATAGGCAGTGGGAGCGGGGGCAGAAGATCACGTAGGAAAGTAGAGCACAGGAGCAGGAGCAGGAGGCATTTTCACTCTCTATTTACTTCACTAGTTTCAACTTTTCCTTTTTTCTCATGAGTGTTGTTCCAAACATTAAAATGGGTGAAATTGGCTATCCTTTCTTAAATACACCAATAATGTTGATTTACCCTATATTTATCACCATTTTATTGAAATTCAACTTCTTATATAATTCATGCATGTATTCTCCATAACTCGTTTGCATTTGCGCTCTCTTCATATGTTGGTATACTTAGAGTGATCAATCCTTTTGGTGACCTTCCATATACAATTTAGAATGTTATTTTACACACAAACCTATTTGCCAATTTGTTATAAGAATTTTTGGTTGAGCTTATACCAAATCCCATTACCTTTGCTTGCTTCCAACCAAACAACTTTTATTCAGATTCTTTTGAAGTCTTTTTCACGAATAAACCAAAAACCTAGTGTTATTTGAGGATATGCTCTATGGGAAAAATTTTACACATAACTTAGAATTTTTTCACATCTCTTAGCACCTTTATACACTCTAGGCCAAAGTATCTTTACACATAATAGAGTTTACTCTTCTCCAAAGTGACCAACAGTGTGTTGCTATGTGGTTCCTTAATCAACTTGTCTATCATGGATCCATTGAGATTATATAATGGTTGTTTCTTGAGCAATGCCCTTTCTTGGATGAAATAATCGATAATTCAGTAATTCAGCATCCAAGAAATAACCAAGAGAAGATTCCTTACAAACCTTCCAAACATCTTAAGATCTTTATCATCTTCATATAAGATGTGCTTTCTAATCCGTTGACCTTTAGTGACATGGTTGTCAACACACTCTCCTACTCAAAGCATATGTTCCTCATTAGAATTTCTATATATATTTTCAAGGGAAAACAAACAACACTAGTAATCATCTACCCATTTCGTATGTGCCTTTCTTTCAACTTTGTCTCTCTATAACTTGATGCTTGATGATAGATGAATACAAATATTTCTTTCAAGAGGTAATATCTCCTTTCATTTAATGATTGGACTATATCATAAAACTTTGATCATATAATAAATTTCCTTGTTTGGATTCACTCACCTTTTCATTGCCTTATTTGTCAATCCAATATATTGTAATCGATTAATACTAATTTAATAAAACCAAGCATTAACATAGGAATTTTTACAACCTTCCCTTAAGAATTTTTCTCCATTGTTGATATCCATGTGAATAGTATTTTCTTGGTACATTTAGTCAAAATGCAGCCACCATATAAATTTCGTGTATGCTTAATTTAGAATGTTGTCAATCTATATAAGTTTTTCACCTTTGTAGTGCTTCTTGGAGTACACTACTATATAGTTACTTCAATCATTTTTGGTTTTATCTTCAAACCTTCTTGAGCAAGAAAAAATCATATATACATAAGTATTAGCTTCATAAATATTCACTGCTTCAAATTGATCATCAATCTCTCGCTTCTCTTTGCTACCTTATAAAAAAGAGCAAATCTTTCAAATATGATACTACAAAATTACTCAATAATGAATTCAACACTTTATTTAATGATCTTATCAATGTGATAGAAGCATTTGTTAACCAAAATGAAATGACCAATAATTCATACAACCCTTATTTTCATCTTGAAGGGAACTTCTGTTCTTTACCTTCCCTCTTCTGATTTTGATGATAATCGATATTAAAATTAAATCAATCATAGTGTTACCACCCTTCTCATTCTTGTAATTTTAAATTGAAGTGTTATACCGAGACTTTGTTTTTGCTTTTTCTAATTATTGATCCAAGAAATCTTAAATGGGCAACCTTGGTGGCATCATGTTCAATTTTGCGCCTCACACCCATTTAGGCCTTTGTGACATGTTAACTTGTCAACAATTTTGAGTGTTGGGGTTTCATTCAAATTATTGTTTTGTTGTACTTTTAGTTTTAGATCATATGCACATGTTTGCAAAATGTAATTCAACCTTCACTTTTGATGCCCTTTGATGGCTACAAAATTTAGGAGTCCATATGCAAGTTTGCAATTCTTGTTGATTTGCCTCCAAGTTATATTTTTTTGTCTCTATATTTTGCAAACATTTAAAATTTTCAAGTAATTACCAACATGCTTTGTAGTTTGATATCCTTAATTCTCTACATTCCACATCCTCACTCCCAATGCCTTTCCATTCCTGTACAAATTCATACTACATGGAAAAGTTTGTATCCTTGCAATCTTTCTTTCATTCCCTGATTCTTTGCATCCGCACATTCCCACACATTTTAATTTTCTCTTTCCCCTTAATTTTCACATTTATATTGTTTTGTCATGATCCCCTACTCAAATATTTTGTATTACTAAATGCACATTATCATTCTCTTTATTTCTTTTAAATTTTCAATGGTTTGGTACATCTTTGCACTTTGCAAAAAATGTATATTGAGTCCCACCTCTCACCTATTCATCTCTTTTGGAAATTTTCCACCTTCTAGCAGCTTGCTACTATGTTTCTAATATTTGATTCTATATTTTCGCTCATAGATTTCTAGTTGTTCCCTGCAAGTTACAATGTGCACCCTAAACACCAATACTTGTTAGTTCTCATCCCTGTGGAACTTTCAAGCTCATTTGCACTCGTACAAATCTCAAAGAAAGTTTTGTGTTAGGACTTGTCATTTGAATAGTAAACTTCAACTACTTCCCTACATATCCTAACACATTATTAATGATCTAGATTGAATGTTACAAAAGTCAGAAACTACTCAAATATTTTCCAATCGTCATTGGATATCTTAGATGTATGAATCAAATACAAGGGGACATGTTAAAGTGTTGAAAATGGATACAAATTGCTATAATGGATGTTAAATGGACACCATTGTTTGTAGGTCTACAAATGTTCCTTGGCTACTCTTTTGAGTATGGGAAGAATGTTTTAGCTATAATATGTTGACTTGCACATGGCCCCTACAACCCCTTTCAAACCATAGAATGCAATATAAGAAGACATTATAGATTCTAGGATGTTATATGTAATAAGGGTTGGTCATTTTTGCTCTCTTTGGCTTTAATTGTCTAAGGTTATTCTAAGGTTTGAACTCTTTCAATTCCAGTTTGTAAGTGACAAGATCACATTTTGTAAATCATTGGAGGTTGGATTTTGATGGAATCTACATGCATTATGAGATGTCTAATAGTGATTTATAACTATTTAGGGAAATATTCAAGTCTAGTTGTGGATTCCCTCTTTTTCACATTTACAAATATGAATTTCATAGTGATGAGATAAATACCAAATCTTTATAATGACATTTTCCTTGTTTCTTGTGGATTGTTGTGATGGGTAAATCGGCTTTCTTGATTACATAAGCATTTATCATTGATTTTTATATGCATGCAAGCTCTATATATGGTTTGCAAGTGAGTCACCTTCTCTCATGTAGGTTGTGACTTCATTACCCATTTGGATTTAGGTAATGTTATAAGAGTCGAATGATCAAATCACATCTTCTATTAATAACATATATTATTCTCAATAGTTAGGGATAGATTTAGATTTGTCATGCTTGTATGATTTATTTTTATAAATTGTGTGTCATTATAAGTAGCATAGAATTATGTTAAATAAGAATCGTGTTTTCCCCTCTTCTACACATGTATGCAAATTTAACTAGATTCAACTAAAGGGGTAGACAAACTATTATATCACATAGTAAGGATATTTTCAGCATTATGTAGAACTATTAGTTGTGCTAGTTTTATTATATCATTCTTTTTTAAATGTCATATTAATGATACCTCTCGGAACACCCTCCTAGGTTTAGTTTTTGATTAAGTGAAAAAAAGGTTTTGGGGAATCGAAACCCATTACAAGATATCACAAAAGATATTCAAAGAAAGCCCACAACAAGAGAAGGGACAAGACCAACAATGAGGGGTTAAACAACATATACCCTCAACCTAAAACCAACACTGCATGAAAAGAGAATTTTGCATCCTAAAGCAAGAGAAAGGAACATAGATCCTTTCCAAACACCCAAGACAAACAAACATCAAGATTTACCTTTGGCTCCTTTCTTATGGGACCAAAGGGCCATGTTGAAAGAGGGCGAGGACCTCTTGGAAATTTTTACCTTTTATAGTTATCCAACCCTCTTCCACCTTAGCAGCCTCACCCTGCCAAGCCAACGAATCCATCTCCAAAATTCCAACACCCGTGAGGGGGACAACACACAATGCAAAAACAGAGATAGAAACAAGGCTAACATAAGCAAAAGAGATAGAAACAACATCACTGCCACCAGAATGGTCAGACAAAGGGGTAGCACCAGCAACAGACTCAATAATCGGAGCCTTGTGACTAACTTGGCAACAGAAGGAGCCACACGAGAAGAAAGTGGTACACTTGCCACAACACAACCACCATCTAACATATGACCAACTGAAGGAGAAGACACAAGTCTATCCTGTGCACCCACCTGGGAGAAGCTTTGTTGCTCGAAGAGTTTTTCTTAACCGTGTAATGTTGAGTTGTAGCGCCTTTCCACCATGAGGCAGACTTCTTCATTTTCTCAAGCTCACAATGGGCCATCATGAGACAAGTCTTAAAGCATCTTCTACACTTGAAAGGAAACCCTTCATATTCCAAGTGTTGAATCAAACTACCCTTAGGAGTATCAAGCTTAATCTCTGCAAGAAGTCCCTTAGAAACATCAAAATCCACCAAAATTCGGGCAAAGGTAGAATGAAAAACATCAGAAGATTCTACATCCACCATCAAAAAGTCTCCAAGAGCCTCACCCACTTCCTCTAAAATAGAATCCACCCATTGATGAAGGGGGAGGTAGGGAGTCTGACCCAAATAGGCATTTTGTTGAACCTTTAGTTGAGCCTAAAGTGAAGCAGAGATAAAACACACAATTATTGGCCTTATTTTTGTCCAAGTTCTATACATGAATGTTTACCCTTTTTGGTCCTAAGGATAAGTTCACACTCTAGGAATGTGGAGTCGCAAATTTGGGAACTAGCAAATTGACACCATTTCTAGGGATAAATAAAATAGAATCTTCTTTATAAATAAATTTGGAATTAAATCAAACTATCAAACTATTTGAAACTATAGACATTTTCCTTGTGTGTATTGTTGGCTTTGTTTTCCTTGAAAACTTGCACCTACAAAATGGAAACTCTATCAAGATGATATTCTCCTAGAATACTCAGTCAAGGCCTTTGTGAAAGAGTTTTTGTGTGCTGATTCATGCAAGATCTTATTCCCCTTCCTTCTTGAAGATTGGAAACTCTATTATCAAAACCCAACAATAAAGATTAGAAAAATGATTGGGGGTGTAAGGAAGAATACATTCAACAAATCCTCAAGACCATGAAGAGACATAAATGCAAGAGAAAGGGAAACAAGAAACATGGAGAGTGGAAAGCATGTGTAAATATTAATGATCTCTCCTTTTAAATGCAAGAAACTATTACTTCAAGTATATAAAGAGTTTTAATATATTTCAAAGATTGATATTTATATGCATTCGATGTTTTTCTTGATAATATTGTAATAATCATGAGAATAATTTGTAGGATGAACTATATTGTACTAGAATACATATTTCTTGAGGTAGGTATCATGATAGGTATGATCAAGAACCCCACACCCATATGATGTTGATTTCCATGACACCAATAAGCCAAGTCAATTAGGAAACGATGATAGGGAAGGAAATATAGATTAAGGGATAAATTTTCTCGACCATTTTAAGGAAAGATCCCAAAAACTTCAAGAATAAATCCAAGTGAATAATTTTGGGCTTGTTAGACATGCTCAAACATAGGCCTAATAAAACATTTTTCTCAACAACCAAATTAGAACCAAAATTAGCATACTTGCAATCAACTTGTAAACCCAAATCAACAACATGACCTATAATTCAATTATCTCTATAATATGGGAACAACATTCAATAGACAAAGTCAAAGGTTCCCACCAACAAGGATTCCCTAGAATTAGACATATTAAAATATTTTAATTTATTTGAAATATGCAAGGAGATTCTAAAATTTCAAGGGAATAATGCAATTTCATGATAAGATCACCTTAAACATTTTATCATCAAAACTCACAACTATGTGATTGACAATGGGGTTGTGATAATAAAACTACTTGTATAACCCTTAGAGGATAGTTCAAGAGAATGGTATAAATTTTCTTCCAATAACAACACAGTTCAATGGGAATAATTTAGGAGAGTTATTAGATTATAGTATGGACAAATGATTGACCCAAAGGTCTGCATACATGATTTGACACCTAGAAAGAAGGGAATCAATGAGATAGTTTTGGACTTCAACAATAAGTTCATCATGACTATGAGAAAAGTAATAACCAATTTAAGGTCAAATAATCCATGTATCTAGTGTTATATTATGGTTATTTTAATGCAAAGTTGGGGTATTCTCTTAGGGAAAAGAATCCTCAAACTCTAAAGGAAGTACACACCACAAACATTAACATTGTAAGCAAGATGAGGACATCCAAGAAACACATTAAGAGAGATGATGTCAAAACTTTCCAACCAAAAAATGTAGCACCAAAAAAGCCTCTTATAATTGATAATAAGCATGAAAAGCCTATGGAAGCAATGGAAAATCTCTCCTTTAAGGTTGTAATAAATGAAAAAGGATTGTCTCTAAATAATGTTGCTACACAGTTTACTGTTTATGTCAAAGACTACATAATAAGTCATTATAATTTATATTGGTCTAAAAGACCAACTCATTATGCCATTCAAGTGGTTCCTAGAAAAATAAACCAAGGGTAGGAGGACAATAAAACTCTTAACTCCTTACATGTCAATTCTTTCCCTATACTTGTAAAGTCAAGTTATCAACATAACCCACAAGTCAATTATCTCTATAATATGAGAAAACCATTCAATAGACTACATCAAAGGTTCCTACCAAAAAGGATGCCCTTGGATTATACACATGCACACAATTCAAAGAGAAAGATAATCTAGGGTACTATGAAGTCCAAAATATCGATCAATTTGACACATGAATTTGATAACACGAATGGAGAGATAGAATATGTAGCCTTCCCTAATGATGATGAACATTTTAGTATGAACAAAGTAGCAATTTAGGTTGATATGAGTTGCCAACCCATGATGTTGAAAATGTCAAGGAACTCATACACTAGATGTTGCTCCTAAGGTCTTTACTAGGGTAATTGTCATGCAAGTGTAAGGTGGCTACAACTAGAGAAATATACAAGTTGCTACAACAAATGAAGTTGATCCTATTGCTAAATAAAGCATTCCAAGATTGGGTAATTAGAATTAAAAAAATTTGTGGTTGGGGCAAAATTTTGAAGCTCTTACCAATAAATATTAACATGAAATAATAATATGAAATGTAGGATTCTATTTCATATACTTTATTCTAATACCTAGATGATAAAAGATGATTTATTATAGGATGTACAAACTAAATGTTTCAAGAAGTGTCATTTAAGAAAAACCATGCATATGTGTGACCAACAAAATAAGTAGTAAATAGAAGTATTTTTAATAAATATTCTTGTAAAGAGCTACATAACATCCTAAAGTTTGGTTAGGATATTATTTTTGGGAGAGTTAAAAGACATGAAATATTGTCACACAATATTTATCACAATATTAGAGCCAAGGGCCAGAGAAAAATAATGCTAATATAATGAGTTTATAGTTGATGTTATTGTCATCCATGACAACTTTCTATCATTATGTTAGTTTGTAGACCTATAACATTCTCACATTTTACTACGGTATGATTTTTTCACATGATAGACTTCTAAAGAGCTCTAGAGATTAAAAAAAATGTGACATTTCAAACCCTATCAATAGTCAAGCATAAATTTACTTCAAGTGGGGTGGAATTTGGCAAAGGAAAAGGTGACTTGGATGCAACCAATAGTGTCTTGGCGATCATGGTGTTCCTAGTGGCTCTAGTGATGGAATACTTAGTGTTGTCTTCCTTGATGGATACATTTGAGCGCAATTAGGCTTAGGAGGATGATATATCCTATATTTTTCTAGGCGGTAATTCGACTCAGGCTTTGTTGAGAATAGTAGTTCAAATATTGAGAAGGATATTTGGACAAGTGAATGGTATAATGAAGAGGATAGACTTCTCCTTGATATTATCTTTGAGGACTGTTTGAAGGTGTAGATGCATGAGATTGATAGGAAGACCATGGAAGAAGTCCAAAATGATGTTCTTGAGGGAATTTTGGGGACTAAGGAGTGGCTTTATTCTCCCTTAAGGTTCTTTACTTGATTATAGTAATGACCAGATGGTGATTGTGGCTTGTACTCGAGAAGATCAGTGGTTGGTGCTAATGTTGTTTAGTTTAACTTGGTTAATGTGGGTAATGGTGTGTCAATTATTTCTCTCTTTCCTCTAAGGTGTTAGAGGAACTTTCTACATAGAAGGTTTTGATGACATGTAACTGATTGAATGTTTGATAATATTAAGTTGAAGATGATGCAAGACATTAAATCAGTTAATGGTTTGTATTTTCATTGATGTCAACTTGATATCATCTATACGGTCATGTACATAATACCAAAGACTTCAGAGAATCAATGGAACAGAGATTATGCTTTCAGCAATGCATAAAAGTCAAGTATTCACTAAGTGACAGAAAACACCAATGGAGTGCACACCATCGGTAAAGGAAAAGAAAAAGTCACAATGATGCCTGACAAGAAGATGACAGTGTTGCCCAATGAAGCAAAATCATAGTGATACCTGATGAGTAAAATCCAATGATGCCCGACAGAAGAAGATCCTGAAGCTTACTGAAGTTACACCGACGGAACTGGCAGTTGTCACCGACGACTGACTGCAGAGTTGACCGACAGAACAGAGAGTTTAGAAAATGACAAAATATCTAGCTGGCAGAGCTTAAGGATAGACTTAACTAGTTGTTTTATTTGTTTTATTCGACCAGAGTTAAGTAATTGATTTAAAGAAGATTTTTACAATTGGCAAGAAGATAACTATGAGATAAATCAGTAGTTAAAGCCGTAAATCAGATTGGCTGGATTGTTTTTCACGCCAAGAATCAAGAATCAAGAATTAAGGAATATCATGTCTATATAAGAGACAAGCATAATTCATTTCTGTAATCACGAGAAATCACAAACACAGAAGGGGAGTGAATAGAAAGAGGATGTTGAAGAGAGATTGATGAAGGATAACTTCATACAGTCCTGATCAATCAAGCTGAAGGAGAGCTAAAGAATTCTGCAGACACCGACGAACAGTGAAGCACAACATCACAAAGTAGAAAGTGTGGAGCACAAAGAATTGAATTGATACATTGATCAGAGAGGTATTGTACTTAAAAAGATCTAAAAATCTGCAATTCAAGTTGCATTAGAAACAGGTCATAATGTTTCAATTTAACCATTGAAGCATCAAGTCTCTTAATAGAGCAGGACTTAACCGTCTTCTATAATTGAGGTATATCCTAACAGATTTCCAAAAAGGTTGATTCATGAAAGTGGCATTGAAATTGCATAAAGCCTATTGACAGCCTAAGAAGAAGGTTGATTCAAGGATGGTAGCAAGATTTGTCGAAAGCCTATTGACAGTCTAAGAAGGAGGCTGATTCAAGGATGGTAGCAAAATAGATGCTAGTACTAAGTGACAACCTCTATGTATAAAATCCTCTAACAAGGTCGCACTTAACAGTGTGTTTGTAACCTTTAACCGGGTTGGCTCCTAATAGGGCTCACTTCAAAAGAGTGAAAATTTGGGGTACCGGTCCCAGTAGTTTTTCCCTTAACAAGGTTTCCATGTTAAAATCCATGTGTTATGTGTGTATGGTTTATTAATTTACTGTTTGACATTTCACATATGCATTTCTGGATTGATTGGTATACTCTGCATATTTACTGAGTATCGGTAAACAGTTTTATTGCTTATCGGTTATCAAGGAGAATAAGGTCAGAAAAGGAAAACCGACAGACACTCAAATATTATAAGTATTTCATGGCATGCATCTTGTAGGGACTTAATAATCTGAGGTTTGTTGATTGGTGGTTAGTGATTAAAGGATAAAAATTTGAGGCCACTGATTCACCCCCCCTCCTCTCAGTTATTACTAACAATTGGTATTAGAGCTTGTGTGCTTAGAAGGAAGGTTTCAAGACCTAAGTTAAGATCACAAGATGAACAGACGAGATGTGCCCAATTTGAACAAAGACAACTTTGCTTCATGGAAAAGCAGGATAAGACTCCACTTATCAGGTATTGGTAATGATGTTACTCAGTACATAGATACTGAATATGTGTTTCCTATAGGACCATTGGCAGTAGATCAATTGAGAGAGAAGCATGAGCATAAGTGCATGGTTATAGAGCTTTCTTCCTCACTCTCTGATGCTGAATTTGAAGATGTCAAGGATTGCAAAACTGCAAAGAAAATGTGGGACAAACTGAAGCTTGTACATGGAGGCGATACAAATGTTCTGAGAGCCAAGTCAGAAAGCCTTAGAAGAAAGTTTGATGATCTCAAAATGAAAGAAGGAGAAAAAATCACCAGTACAACACAAGAATAAAAGTATTCAATGCTATACGAGGTGTTGGAGGTACACTTGAAGAGGAAACAGTGGTAAGTAAAATTTTAAGAACCTTATTACCTGTATATGCTATTAGAATTTCAGCTATTCAAGAAATGAGAGCAATAGCAAAAAATACAGTTACTCTTGATAGCCTAATTAGTAGACTGATTTCATTTAAGATAAATAAATTTGACAATAGTGTCTTACCAAGTTTAGAGTCTGCACTTAAGTCTTCTATGAAAATAAGCAAATCCAATCATAGATACTCAAATAGAAGGGACAGTGAAAGTGAAAGTGAAGAAGAAGATCTAGATGAAATAGAAGCACTTATGGCTAGAAGAATACAGAGAGGCAAAGGTAAATACAAAGGCAAACTACCAGTTGTACGATTTATTTGTAAAGAGATTGGACACTTTGCTGCAAGATGTCCTAACAGAAGAAAAGATGATAGAAGTAATGACAGATCTTTTGAGAAGAAATTTGACAAAAGTGATAACAAAGATTACAGAGGTTATTGAAAATCAGAAAGAAAGGATACCCGAGACTACAAGGATAAAGGCAAGAAGGATAGCTACCTAGATGCTTGCAAACATGAAGATACTGACACCGAACCTGATGATGACATCAAGATGGTATTTGTAGCTATGAAGGATGATTCATATGAAGATGAAAGGTATGAAGAAACTGCACTCATATCTAAGGTTAGTGTTATCCAAAATCCAATCATACAACAAAATAGGCACTAAAGCATAAATTTTCATTGTTTATGTTACCCAATCAAAACTACCTTACAGTTTTTGATGATTTACATTCACTTACTACATTTATTATCAGATGGTTATGTACTCTAAGTATTGATCAAATCATTACATATTCAAAATTCATCATTGATCATTACATTGTGCATTCATAAGAATGTAGTACAAATGTCCTTTGATTCATATTTCATGTTTCAATAAGCATAGTACATTGCAAATGAAAGTAAACAACTGAGGTATGGAATAGGGGTCCCATGCATTGCCTTTTTATTTGTCTTCTATCTGCTAGTAGTTGGTCAGGTCCTCATCTACATTCTAGGTCACTCCCGAGTCTCCATCAGCATCCAGGTCCTTAGGGTAAAAATCTGCATAAAAAAGAAGGAAAAGAAGATGGTTAGATCCTGATGGATCTAAGAAATGCAAAGGAAAATTACATACATCAGCTATCTACTTGTATCTGCATATCAATCTGAAGTAATAAATGTAACAAGAAAACATAAATCAGCAC